>JAOTAV010014363.1:0-25557 GCA_026546445.1 Cyclargus thomasi | reverse complement strand
AAACGGCGGAGCTATGGTTGAACAAACATAAAAAAAAAAAAATAAAAAAAAAATCCACAGCCGAACATAATAACCTCCTCGTTTTTGGAAGTCGGTTAAAAAATTGACAAGTGCTACGGTAGCTGCAAACTTTCTAACTATTCGGTGGCAGAACTATAACATCATTAAAATAATACCATAGACTATTAGGATAATACTCTGATGATCTTCAGAGAGAATGTTTCCGAAGAGTAGGTACCAGTTATATAAGAGGCTTAAGGACAATTCGGAAAACTCACGTAGCCGAACTTGGATCACGTATGGAAAATGCACGAACCCATTTCGTCCCCCGTCTCTATGTCGTCGCTTTCCCGAATGTATTTCATTGTGAAGTAGAAATATTCGAGAACATTACATTTGTAGCTTGAAACAAAAGAATATTAACCGAAGAATTTTGATTTCCGAACTTTCCGTGGAAGAGGGTACATCTGCATGAATGGGCCGGCTCGATCGGAGAATGAGAAAATGGGTAACCGGTTGGTCGTTTTTTTATGAAATAAGGGGGCAAACGATCAAACGGGTTACCCGATGAAAACCACCGTCGCTCTTAGACGCAGCATCAGAAGATTTACACATGCGTTGCCGGTCTTTTAGGAGAGACTACAAATTTTTTTTTGGAGGTTTGCAGCAGGTTAGTTCATTACCATAATTTCATAAAATGAATCGAATTTCTGTTGAAAAATGAAAAAATCGAAGACTGTTCGGTAGATATTTGTATGCATTTGTCGGTTTAATAGGTAATAATCAAAAGACCATATTTCTGTTAATTTTAAAAGTAATGCAGCATTGCATTTCACGTTAACGAGTATCCTTTTATTTATAAATTAATTTATTCACATTAATGTATATTTGCATGCACATTGCTGTTATAATTATGGTATCGGCGGAATATACTCAGGTTCAATTATATTAATTTAATACAAATTAATTCAAGTGACGTTTTGTCGAAGTGTATTTTACACTATTACCTACACGGAGAATTATTAATTAATAGTCGTATTGAATAATATTTAATAGCTGTATATGTGGTTTGGTATTTTCCGAAACTTGGTTGTTACTATTATGAATATTTAATATAGCCTAAACCATCAACTGGTACCCACATTTCTGAGGTTGAATGAACTTTACCAATTTACTAGAGCTTTTCATTGGCAAACTTTAGCTCACTTTTTACCATGACAAAAGGTACTAAAGTTCTTTTTTTTCTTCTTCTTCTATAATTACCGCCTTTTTCTTTTAAACTCTGGGTATAGGGAAATGCTTACATATATCAGTAAATAGCAAAATATACGATTAATATGGAATTCTATATCCAATGTAAATATTAATACCGCGTGCTAAAGTCTGTATCTATATATTAATACGCGAGCAAAAAACTTTGTACTTCTTTTTACGAAAGACGCGTACATCATGAAATTTCTCCTAGTTAAGGTTAATATGGACAGGAGCATGGAATTCCAGTACTATTTATACTATTTTTAAATGCATTAATCTTGCGTATTTTTAATATAAATAAAACGCTACAATTACGAACCATACAATATTTATTTATAACTACAATATTTTGACATGACACGATAATAATCACACATGAAATACTCTTTTGTTTATGGTTGAAGTCTGTGATTTTTTTTATTTATTGGCATGGTAACGAGACCTTTATGCCAAATTGAAGTCTGTGGTTGAATTGAGAATAGATTATATTTTAATAGCTCCTCTACACGACGAATTTTAATATTTATGGTCGCATTTCGACCAAAGGGCGACTCTACTCTCTAATAATTTTTTGCCGTGGGGTAGCAATGCTTCGGTAGGAATGGCCGGGCTCGACCGAAGTGATACCACGGTCTCACAGAAAACTGTCGTGAAACGACATTTTGCTGAGTTTCGTTAAGTGAGTTAGTTTACCGGTGGCCCAACTTCCACAATCTCCCTATCCAGTGGCGAAACTATACCGTTCGAGGCCCGTGGCAAATTCGTTATCGTTCCACTATGTCAATCCAATAAAAAAACACGTCAAACGGTTATTGTAAAAAATAATAATCGTTTGCCACTTGTCTAGGGGGGCTGATCCGCGGCCCCTTCCGGCTGGGGGCCGTGGGATTTTGCCGCCTTCCACCTTGTAATTACGCCACTGCCTCTATCCCTATTCCCTTCCCTCACAAAAAAGTAATGAAAAATACTCTTATCACTTGGTATATAATAAACAGCGTGTTTGATATCCGCCGGCGTTGTGTCAAACCGCTTATTGATAGCCTGCAGGCTGCAATTTTAGAATGTGACATCATGCTTCGCTGACAGGGGCGCGCGTTTCCGGGTACACTCTTGTGTTTTCTTTTTGGGGACGCGTGTTCATGCATCACAATCGGGCTTATTTGAGTTTCTGATGTATTGTTTCTGAAATATTTGTTTTCAACGCAACGGGAAGGTAACATGTAATGCGAAAATTGTTACAGCCCGTTTGACGTTATCAAAGGAAAGAATCCATGAAAGAGGAGGATCTGTCAAAATTCGTTTATCGCGAAGGAAACGAACATTTTTTCGGGATAAAAGTATTCTATGTCTTTCGCCGGGATTCAAAGTATATCCATGCCAAATTTCAGCAAAATCGGCTCAACGGTTCTGGCGTAAAGATTTAACTGACAGACAAACAGACTTTCGCAATTATAAAATTGGTATGCAAGTATGGATTTCACTGTCGATTGTCAAAAAAAAAACTCGCAGTCCGCACTCAGTTCAAGAAAAAAAAGGAAATGGCTGGTTAAGGTTTCTCTTAAATTCACATAAAAAATATCTAGCACAAACTAAGGGGCTGAAAACATAAATTCCATATCAGATACTATAACAAAGAAACTTATGTAAACTTCACGAACCCGCGGCAGAGTTAAAGGAAACAACACTTCCAAGTTATGTCATGAATGGTAAAGAATCTCTTCGTAAAAATATTTTGTTGTTTGCGGCTTGTACAGCGACAGCATCAACAAGCTCATTCGATAGCTTCTACCCGCAACTTTGACTTAGATAATGATACTTTTTATTCGGACTCATATTTCTGTGGAGTTAAATATTCTTGATACTTAATGTTAAAAACGCTATTATTATGCATTCGCCCAAACTCGGCGTTGGCGGTCATTTCAAAAAATTTGTCATTTCTATACAAACCGCGATTGGCAACAAAGCCTTGTTGTATAGAAATGACAAATTTTTTGAAAGAACGTTAATGACCGCTACATTTTAGATTAACGACTGTACTCCAGCAGCCGCGGTTCTGGCCAGATGTCTTCTTAACTGTCTTCTAATTTAATTACTATCCCATAGCTAGATTACAAAGATCGCCAAATATGGCATCATTTCTCAGTACAAAATCAACTGTCATCTGTCGGGTCTCGCATAGCAACAGTATCCCGAGCACCCTAGTCCATCTCACACAATAGTATCTTGAGTACCCTAATGCCGGAAGTCATCGATTCCAAATGATGCCTGTCCTGTTATTTATTGGACACATTTTCTATTTCCTGCATTCTATGGAGCGCAATGCAGCCATTTTCGAGTAATATATGCACCCACGATCTTTTAACATTTTCTTCGAAGTAATAAATTCTGATGGGTCTATAGGAAGTGCCCGTAGATTTCAATCGTGGATGTTAGCTACGTAATGGGTACACATAACTTATCAATTTAGCTACTTGCAACTTACAACTTAATAATATATTTATTTTCAATCAATTCCACATTCATTCCAACGATGACATGCAGACATTACGAGTTAGGGAAAGGACATAACTAGCATAGATTTTTATCCAGGAAAAATGTACAATAACGTAATAGTGAGCATCTAGCACAAATACAGGTGTACAATGGACACAGCAGTACAAATATTTCTCCTGATACGCTAAAACATTGAATTTTGTGAAGAATTTGCCTCCATTCCCAAGAAGGATATCGAATTTAATGACACAATAAAAATGTTTGCGCATCAAATTCAACGCTCCCCGAGGAATAAGAGGAACCGTAACAAATATGATACGAAAGTAATGGAGGTTTGTTTGTTTGCATTTTTCTTGGAAGCGTAAACTGTTGAATGCAGCTGAGCTCTTACCGCTTTGATGAATGAAAATAATCACTCGTGTGCATAATTGGAAAAATGCGGATGTTGATAAAAATCGTTAATGAGAAAACGCGTATATTAAAAGTATTTTTGATGTGAAAATTTTAGAGAGTGTGGGATTGATATTGTCAAACGAAAAGTCACGTGATCTAGTCGTCGTTCGAAAATGTCAATCCTATACAAAAACACGCCAAGCGATTTTCGTTAACGATAATCGCTTGTCACTTGTTAAGAGGTGGCACTTCATTGGCAATTCGTGAGATGGGACTAGAGTAGAGAGAGTAGTAGGAGAGTGAGTCATCAATGACCGCTACGACCTACAAACCTTCAAGAAGAGAGCGTGTTCCCTCTTAAAGGGCCGGCAACGCATATGCAACCCTGATGTTGCGAGTGTCTATGGGCGGCGGTAGTTACTTTCCATCAGGTAAGTACATTTGCCCCCTTATTTTTATAAAAAAAAATGCCTCTTACACGAGTAGAGTGCAAGCCCCGATTTCTTCTTAAACGTCATGTTACTTTCAATTCTCTGCAACACCTCGCTAACTTCACGATTATTGTTAAAAAAAATTACCTAAACTTCAAATAAGAGCGAATGTACGGATGACTGTTTTCAACATGAGTGAATGAAATATGTGACAATGGAAACCGGTAAGTGAACAGTATCAATTACCGTGCAAAACACGTTCTAGTGACACTTTTGTTTCTCAGAAGGCCTGCGCCTTTATGGGCTCAAATTAAAAAGTATAACTGTCATGTAAACGCGACCAGAATCAAACAAATGAGTAAAACTCTATTTAATAAAGTAATTGTAAATTATGTCACATTCATCAGGTCTAGTAGCTCTAGACTAAAGTTGAAAAATTGCGATTTTAATTCCATTCCAAGGCCTTAGTCTCAATTTAAGCCACATACGCGTTAAATATTGAGCGTATTCCTTATTACGTTGACATTAAAAACTACGGAAATGTCTGATAGACGATTTTACAGGCCTAAATATGCTTTACCTCGTATCCTAAATAAGGTAATATAATCTTTTAACAACACCTGTATTTAGGCATTATGTCGAACACACTTAAACTCAAGACAATTTGAATTTAGAATGAACTTCCGCAGAGCTGTGTAGGTGGTGCACCCACATGCTATCACAAGTCATTCTCACGACAATGAAAACTTCACGAATGTCAAGGCCGACTATATCATTTATGTAAAACAAGTATTTTAAAGTGAGACACTTGAAAGAAATCTGTTTCACCGCTTATTGTTAAAGTTTCTGTTAGGCTATCAACAACTTTTTATACTATTAAATAAAGTTGTATCTGTCAAATAAATAGACTATCTGTAAGCGGTGAAAAAGGCCCTTAGTGTAATAAAGTTTTTAAATACGTCAAGTCTCCTTAAGTTCTATTTACGTAATATTTGCTTGTGTTCAACATCGTGTGTGTGTGTGTATGTGTTTAGGGGTTAAATTTAAATTCAGAGGATTTAGAAAGACAATCTTGCGGACTTCAAGTTGCTAGCTGTAAAACTAAAAGTATACTGCCCCTCTAGACAAGTGTCAGGCGAGTATCGTTTACGATAATAGTTTGGAGTGTTTTTGTATGGGATTGACATAGACGAACAAAAAGTCACGTGATCTAGTCGAATTCGAATATGTCAATCCCAAACAAAACAAGCGAAGCGGTTATCGTAAACGTTAATCGCTTGCCACTTGTCGAGTAGCTGTACGTATTTTAAAAATATATAATTAATGACATATCTATACACCTTCGTCTTCGACTTTGCTATCACAACTAGTAATGGAATCTATTGTGCTTTTTCAACGTACGTAGAGCGACAGCTAGTATAATGGATACAATAATGTAATAGTTAATAGCACAAAACAACTCAATAAAGTTTAGGTACTACAAAAGGTATTTACCGTAGTAAACATCAGCTAATAAACTCGTTTAATGACTAGATCCTCATCAATAAGTTTCAACCTATCAGTGGGAATATCAGGTATCTATTATTCATGGTAATCAATAACCGAACGAATTTCCCCACAAAGTTTCCATTCATTCGGTCTTCAGCCTTTATGTTCTTTTTCATTTTCTGTCAAATATTGAATGAAATATTCATGAAACTTTTTATCGATTTAAAACGCTTTGTCAGCGATCTTTTTTTGAGATTTTCAGTAGTATACCTCTATTTACTTATATACAAATATCTGACTGTTATATATTAGCCTTTATAGCAATTCCCAACGGGAGATAAAACTAGCATTAATATGAAGTTTGCTACTTTTTTTTTAATGAGACTTAGGGAACAATCGAGCATGCGAATCACCCGATGGAAAGCGACTGCCGTCGCTCATGGACACTTGTAACAGCAGAAGTTAGTTTTAAGGTATTTATATGCTTTGTTTGACTTTGATTTATTTGATTTGAAAAAAATTTGATATATTGCTAGAAAAGCTACAAAATATAGATTTTTACAAAATAATCAATGTGGGGGGCTTAGGAGAAGTAATAGAACACAAATCGACAAAAATTTTTGACTGTTGTACACGCTAATCTCCGGCACTACTGAACGGATTCGAATAAATCTTCTTTTACTTAATAGCTATTAAGTCTAAGCAACACATACGATATTTTTTATCCCGGGGCATTGTACGGTTCCCGTGATACACACATTTTTGCGCACATCAACTAGTCAGTCTTTTTATGAATGAAAACAGCATTTTTGATTAGAGCTGGCCATAAATACTGGTCGGAGATGATGATCACGTAACACTCGGTAACGACACAGTATCGACAAACCGTAAACGGTCGCATGTTTCTAGTCTCTACGTTGAGATATGCGTCAGTAACATACAGCTGTGAGCTCTCGGTTCCGTACATTCCGACGCCGACTGCCGACCCCTTTCGGAATTAGTTTGAAATGCGCAATGCTAATACTGTTTATCGGGTCGAAAGAGAAATTCCAATGCGGGATGCGATTGCAATCACATTTATCGTAACTAACGTATCGGAAAATTTATTTTCTTTTGGTAAATTTTAAACGACATAACAAATTGTTTTAGAAGTTTTTTTTTAATTTACATTGGTAAAAATTTTAACAAAACTTTGCATCTATTGGTACGTAGAACTGTAGGTACATAATCTAGGCGAATGGGTCATGACAGATGTAGGTTATAATGTATCGGAAATAATCCATAAACGGCAAACATCGTGCATTTTCAAATAAAACCTGTTATTTATGTGTGGAGTCAGCATATGAGACGGGTAAATAATAGGGTTGCCTCTACAACATTTTTTCTGCTCGGAATTATTTTTTCATTATACATTAATCATATTTTATATAAAAGCGTAGTGGAGTTTATTTTATGTTATTCTATTCAAATAAAAACTTTATTTCATAGGTATGAGTCTAAGCAGTGTATGTTTTTAATTAATTACATAATATTTTTCTTTTCAATTTGATTAAATGTAAAACTAGTAATACCAATTATTTTACTAGAATAACAATATTTATTATATTTAATGTATTATAAGTATTATAAAATACAAACAGACCCGACAGACGTTGTCCTGCCGGACTTAGTTTAAGACTCTAAAATTCTACACCATTATCAAATCCCTTAAAATACACACAAAAAACATCAAAATCGGTGCCGTCGTTTATACGAAGTAAAATATCTATAAAATGTCTGTTATATTCTTCTATGTAGCAAGCAATTTGATCGAGAATGTTCATATAGCCTCTCCGAGTTAGACAGCCCTATCAAGAGGCTGTGTAAGCGATGCACGCCTTAAGTTGTCAGAACACACGACCTAATATTGCTGACGTTAACGTTACACCTACGATATCGTAGGTTTTTGTGATATAATATTATACAGAGAATATGGCATTAACTGTATGCTGGTACTTAATTTGTTAAAACTTTTAAAAAGTTTTTTTCGTTAAAATTAAACCGGAAAATCTCTCGTGAAAATCTAGTCCTATTTGCCCCCTGCGTTTTGTGGCGAAATTATCTAAATCGCCACAAGAAACGTTGAGTATTCATTTAAATTTCTACGCTGAACAGTAAAACGGCTATTAAAACTTTCTTGTACTTGCTATAAATCTAAGTAGGTTATCGATGTAAAACTTATCTGGCGACGTCGAAGAAAGACGTAGATGTTTTGTTGCAATTACTGCGCCGTGTGTTTCACAAAATCGAAACATACGTATGCATAAAGTGGCGCAAGGAATAGCTTTCAGTTGGCCCATTATAAACGGTCGTGGATTCAAACCATTAGAAGTGGTATTAATATTTGATGCAAACGTTATATATCGCTGCGCTAAAGTTTAATATTTATCGCACAAAGCGGATCGTATATGTAATTTAATATGGAGCAGTGCCGAAAAGTTTGAGCTGTGGTTAATCCTTCAGTTGGAATGGTTATATTAAATTTCGCATTCTATTTGTAACTTATGTGTTCCCTCCACGTCGCCCATGACGACCTAGTAAAGGCGATAACAAACAAATTGAAAAGCTTGCGAAGTTTATTGATAGATAACAAAGTAAGAACCTTGCAGCTTGCTAATCTAGGTATTATATCTTAAGTTTGTAACCCATTAATGTAAGAACCACTGTATAATAATTTTATTTTTTAGTATTTTTTAGGTATCAACAAATAGTTGTTTTTAATGCATGAAAATGACGCGAGTAACACCTCAGAACACAGATAGTATTGCTATTTAAATAATTCATGTGGCAAACGTATCGATTGTAGCGATGAAAATTACATTATATTTTTTTAAAGTAGTCAGTCGGGTTTCCCCTGAAGTATGACGCATCCTGTATTTTCTATGTTAATGACGAAGGGAAGCGTTTTTCATAATTTTCAAGCACGATTTCATTCGTAATAAGCTTGGTTTTGTGTTGCTTAAAGTGCGCAACGACATAAATGTATGTAATTATCAACAAAGTTATTTATAAAAATATTTTTTCTCTCAATTTTCACGAGAGGGAAAAGAGGAAAAATGTTAAATTAGAAGCTGCTTTAAACCTTAGTTTCTATCTTCCTATTGGCTTGTAACTAGCTTATATAGCAAAAGCGACCCTACCCTACAAATAATTTAAAATGTCGTCTCGACAGACATACAAACATATTTATTTATGTGTACACTCAACATGGGCGCCAAGTTAATAAAAGTTATCTGTTGCGCGCGGGATCATTGGCAACAGGAAATTAAATGCATAGCCCCCCCGGCCCCCGCGACCCGCGCCCCGCCCAACCCCGCGCCTCCGTTCACGCCTGCCTGCTCTGAAACGAGACACTTCTGTTTGTTTGTTATATTATGTCCATACTAATAATACAAATTGAAAAGTTTGTTTGTACTTGCGAACGACCTAAGTGACAAATCGACTTGACTTTTGGCATAGACTTAGTTTAAAGGATGTAGAGTAAAAGGTTACTTTTGGCCCTGAAAAAACATAAAATTCTCAAAATATTCGAATTTAACGCGAAGAATTCTACCCATGCGAAGCCACGGGCAAAAACAGATTATAAGAGCTTGTTTGTTTGTTTAAAAGCACGAATCTCAGGAACTACTGGCCGGAATTAATAAAGTATTTTTGTGTTGGTTAGTCCATTTATCGAGGAAGGCTATAGGCTATATAACATCACGATACGACCAATAGGAGCCGAGCAGTCATCAAAAAATGTTGTGAAAACGAGATAATTTATAAAATTTCACACGGACGTAGTCGCATGCAAAAGCTAGTATTAAATATGACTGCGCCATCTTATCAGTTACTTTATTTATTAATATTTCTATACCCTCGCGGGATATGGTTATGAAAAATCTGTGTGTTAAGGTATTGCATGGTGTTTTGAGCTAGAACTTTAGAAGCAGATTTAGTAGCAAGATTTAGTTAAACGTGAATCATTTCTTTTTCTCACAAATTTACCTATATCCTTATCAGTCCAAGTCGTATGGAGATGAAATTTAAAGCGTAATCCGTTTAGTGGTTTGAGCACGTTGTCACGCCTGCCTGCACTGAAACCAGACACTTGTATTATATAAATAAGTATATTCATTTGCGTAAGCGTTACGTTTCGTCACGGCCGAGGGAGTTTCTGTGCTGTCCAAGTTCTTTGTACTGAGAAAGTGTGTTTTGATATGGAAATAGAAAAAGGAAATCGACCTACATCGCTATGAATGAATTCTGTAAATCATTACATCAAGGTTCGACATTTTTTCGTTTTGTATCTTTAAGTACGTTTGTTAATTTTCGCCGCTTTCAAACCTACAGGCATACTCCGAAACATTTTAAAAACTAAAAGGATCGAACATGAATACCCGACTTACTCTAACAACGACATCTCACGTTTAGTTCAATTTGAATCTAAAGACTATTTCAGAGTAGGCCTCCAGAATCTAACATTCATTTGTTGCAAAGTTACGGTCTCATGAGTTATATTTTGTACAATCGAGAAGTTGAAAAAGATACAGATCGTATATCTACGTAATTTGGTCGGTTTATGTCAAACTCTCATTCGACAGATAATGACTTACATGAAATTGACATATCCAACCAAATGACGTAGGTCCGTCAACTGGCTCTCTTTCAATTTCCCCCATTATACAATAGATATTTAGCCAATTCTTTGCCATAAGCTTTCATATGGATTACGTGTTTGCAGACCATTTACACAGGCATAGCGTATTATGACAGACATTGTTATAATCTAATTGTCTGTCTAGGCTAATGGTGCGTCCTAAAGGATATAATAGAAGTGGGCATCCTAGAACATGTCCCACATGCGACAATTAATCTCAATTTCAGGCTGACTCAACGTGTAATTGATAGTTTAAGCTGTCCAATTGAAGTCACATCACTCGTAGGAGTAGCGTGACTAGATCAAAAATGTCTCGCGTCCGAACCCGCGACCCTTGGCTTACATAGTCATCACATAAATAAAAACTGTACCCGACTATTCCGACCTAAATAACTGGGTTAAATGGTGCTGTAGTGTGACAGCAACAGGAAGTGACCAGTAGCTCTACCATGAGTTTGAAGCAAACGTATTTGTCGATATTAGAGAGCCGCTACGCAAATTTCTTACGCAAATTTACAAAAAAATTTTAAGTATGGCGATTTCAGTTCCGCAAGTGACCGCTAGAGGCGCTTCAAAATTCTGCCATACTAAAAATTAACGTATCCACTATCGAGTATTGACAAATACTATTTCTTCAAACTCATTGTAAACCCTCAAGTATTGTCAGTGCAAATTCATGTTTCTGATGGTAAATGTCGAGTCTCGTAATATCATACGTCGTGACAGGTATTGATGTTTTACATAAAATGATAGACACTAGCCCTCTTATTCATAAAAATATTTAAGCAGTGTTTAACCAACCAACATTCACTGTCCCTTTCTGTCCTGTGACGTTTTCAATAATCATGAAAAGGACCGTGAATGTTGATTAGTTAAACACTAGTTTAAATATTTTTATAGATATGGGGGTAAGCGTTTAAGCACATAATAGATTTGGGAACCAAGCAAACATTTTGGTGTGTTTTATCTTCTGTAAACATTTAAAACTAGAGAAAATTTATTCTGTTTTAAAATGGTTTCTCATTCATAGTGTCATTTCTAATCAACTGTGGTAATGTTACTTATAGTGTAAGTACACGCCACACACTATTTCAAAGTTACATTTCAGCAAAGGCATCTAAAAATAGCTCGTAGTAAAACAGGCTTGTACATAAATAGGTTAAGCCAACACGCTATGGACACACCCATCTTCGATGTCACCAGGTCAGTCCAAATTATAAACAAATAGCCTTTTCCCTTGTCGCGTGACGGTATATTATATACTACACAAAGCACCTATAAATTATGTCCCATAAGTGAAAAACTTTGGCGTGTTAAAACAGAACAACAACACGTATCAAATTTTACAACGTGAGTACAGGTACTTGTTAGATTTCCATGACTTAATTTACTTACAAAACTATCCTTGGACAAATTATATCCCCTCACTCAAAGATATTAACCGTCCGCTGACTCCGTCCGCCGTGTGATTTTCCCAATGTAACAAACAAAATAGTCAATGTTCTGCTAAACGAACCTTTGAATTTTAAACTAACAAGCACTTTCCACTGTCTGAACAAAGTAGAGTCGTAATGTAAATTACTGAGCAAACAGGTAATGCACAAAATTGAAATGTAGCGCAATTTTCCGCTTAATTAAAAAGTACAAGCTCACGTAGTCCATACATTAGGGGTTTCCATTAAAAACTGCATACCCGTGAATTTGTCGCGAACTTTAAAAGACCAGATAAAGCGAACGTACACAGAAACGCTTTTACGTGAAGAGGGGTGCGGTGTTGCGAGGTTTAATAGCTCCCATTATATCATAATACTAATATATGCCACGGTATGTCAGCTTCATTTCGGTTAGAATTTGACATATTTTAATGAACTTTGGGACACACGGGGAGTTCTATAAACGGCATTCTCAGGATTCATACCTTAATTGTCAAAGGGCAGACGGAGAGAATGTTGCTTTTGTTGTCTGTCACGGCACAGAAGTGGACGAATATTTGTTTGTGTAAAAGAATCCTCGTAAAGGCTTTTTCGCCCAATTTAATGTCGGTCTAAATTCAATCACGCTTCATTTGATTTAAGCCACAAAAAAATAATAAAAAAAGGTGTGACTTAAATGGGTCTTTTCTAATTATTTTAATGAGATCAAAGTTTAAGAGATGTTACACGTGGTAAGAGATTACGTCACCAGTTAAGGAGCGCACCCACGCGATCCAGTTTAATTAAGGCTAGTCAAATATTACTGTGGCAGGGCGCAGTCATATCACATGACATAACGATGCTCAAAAAAATAATGCAATTAATTATTTTGTGTCCTTTTACGGTGACCCGGTTACTCCCTTTAGACAATGCCGCGCTCCACCGGGCTAGAGACAAATTTTACACCCATAGAGTTTTTAAAGAGGTATTTTTAGATGTATCCTTTATTGGATCCTGCGTCAGTGATTGGCGTTATATATGGAGGCATTTATTTGCTTTTAGCAGGACTGAGAACGCTGAGGAATTCAGATTACTTTAAGGCAGTTTATCCTGAAGAGATTTGGAATTTCATTGTTAACGAAATAAGGTGTCGTTATTTTGTTGGATAATTGTAGCTAGTAGTAAATTTTCTCAAAGATGTCTGCAGCATGCACAATTGACACCAATCACGGGAAACCATAGACGAATATCTTTCTAAAGTGCCAAAACACGTTCGTATTCGCTCGTATCCATTTGCACATCGTAGACCTACGTGGAATGGTGGCATTATGAACAGTTAATTACCATTTACAGTTACATAAGTATAAGAATCGGATAACTAACATTTTGCAACTTTCGAGTATATACTAATTTTTTTTATAAAATTTTGACAAATCTTGTAACTTACCTTTTTTATTATCCAGCTAGTGTATCTAGCTATACATCAAACCCACAATTTTTTAAATAAACTTTTGGGGTTCAAAAGCGTTCAGTAACGCTAAAATCCGGGAGTTTTTAAAAAGTTAGTTACCTGCTTTTTCCACTTATATCTTCAATTTTGAGAAAATATTATATGGTAAACACTTAAGATTACCACCGATCGTAGCAATAACATTAGTCGCAGTGATTACAGATTTCCGCCGCTGCGACACACTTGTGACACCACTTACCACGTTAGTGGACATTACCGCCATTAAAACCAGGTTTTAGTTCCGCTCGTTTTCAAATTATAATAGATTAATTAAGGTTGTAAAATCCAAAACCTGCTTATAACCTGGCGTGATAGTAGTTTTAGCTGACCAACGATAAAATCTTATGGCTACGTGAGTCTTATGAAATTGCCACTAAGCTCTAAAAATTTTATATCTCACGTGATAGGATAGGTAGATTAGTTATATTATTATTTTTTTATGATATTTAGGGGGCAAATGAGCAGACGAGTTACCCGATTGAAAGCAACTGCCGTTGCCCATGGACACTCCGAAGAGCCGCAAGTGCGTTGCCGGCCTTTACGAGGCAATAGGGGATGAGAATAGGTATAGGTGGATTAGGGAATTTGGGACACCGGTAAATTTACCGTGGTATCACTCCGGTCGAGCCGGCACATTCGTGCTAAAGCATGGCCCTCCCATGGATACATTATAATGTTTTGTAAAGAATAAGATAACACATTCTATACATTAAAAAACCTATACTCGTAAATATTATTTACAGGAATTAATAGATACAATGTTAATCGATACATTTTTACGTCAGCCAATTAAAAGCCTGTTAAAAACAAGTCAATACCGATATAAGGCAGACATATATTGTAATTTATCATTTGCCGTTGCAATGCCAGGAATCTTGAGGAATGACATTTCATTGATTTTTTTTAGGAAATTTTTATACATAGTTTTCATAGACGACCTCTATTAAAACAATGTATAAAAATATCACCCACACCCTCGGGGGTTCAAATAGCGCACTAAACTAACACTTAGAACTATTACGTTTCGCGGAAAACAAGCCGTTGCCAACATCAAGCTAAGCTATAGTTGGATATAGCTCACTATATATCAGTAGAAACGGTATGTTATTTCAAAGAATAAAAAGTCTCTTTGATAGTTAGCTCTACGCATTAAGAATGCGATAAAAAGTTTGGTGCAACATACAAGATGTTATAGAATTTAGGATACCTAAAACTTCTATTTGGACATGGTTTAGGAAACCTTAAGTGGATTTTCCATGCCCATGATGAACAAACTGAATAAAACGTGTATGTAGAAAATATACGTCTAATGTTAACTAAGATTTGATAAAGCATGGTTTGGTTTTAAACAATCTTGATTAATTCTAATAATTTTTTAATTGGATGTCAACAATCATTCTCTATATTCTACAATTGTCTGTGAACTAATTTTACTTCTAGCGATAGTTTTCGCTTAAATAGATGTAAAGGTTAAGATATAATAGGTTTGGGGCGCGCCCATTCTCGTATAACACTGTCGTTGTTTATTATTTAATAAACAAACGTCTGCCACACAATAAATACTCTTTTATTGTTTATTACACACATAATATTTCGGTGTTCTATCGCCAAAAAACATTGCTATTACCATTTAAACACTTGTTTTATATTTGAACAAATTACAATATCTACGGATCGCAGGATGTTTAATTATTATTTTTCTGAAACTGGAATTATTTTGTTTTATTTATTTTACGTACGGATGTTTTAACTGTTATGTTTATTTAATTTCGAAATTTTTGCTAAAATTTGGGAGTTCTCTACGGTCGCATCAGGTTTTTTATTTACCTAGATAATAATTTTAATATAATGATTAAATCTTACTGATTATAAATGCTCAAACGAAGCAATTATTTTTGTACAGTCTAAGTTAAGAAGATAAAACATAAACCAGTTTTCGTCGTAGTTAAACATCATTTTCTCAAAGAAGTTACGAGAGTATTCGTATTTTAACGCAATTTTTCAATTCCACTCGAGCGAGACCGCAGGCAAGAGCTAGTATTACTTATAATTATTAAAAGTTGTCAAATATAGAATGAGAGTATTTTATGTGCACCACAAAACGCATTTACCTCCCCCTCCCCAACCCCATTTCCCACTTTATTGCACTAAACGTTTCAAGGAAACTGCCTTATGAATTTATAATGTGCCGACTATTTCTTCCGCCATTGTTTTGTCCGCTTAGTTTAATACAGTAGGCCTGTCAAATGCACTCAGAACATGAAAGTGGAAAGTACAGAATTTTCTAACAATAATAAGCTTTATTCCTTTTTCGATCCAGTAATTTCCTATTAAACAAGAAAATGATAAAAATAACGAAACTGCATTATTATGCTTTACAATAGTAGATATTAAAACAAAGACTTAAAAGCCTTTACACGTAGCATTAAAATTTTTAATCAATATTTAAAACAATCTTCAAACAATAAGAAAAATTGGAACCAAATTGTTCGA
Organism: Cyclargus thomasi; assembly: GCA_026546445.1. Classification (NCBI taxonomy): domain Eukaryota; kingdom Metazoa; phylum Arthropoda; class Insecta; order Lepidoptera; family Lycaenidae; genus Cyclargus; species Cyclargus thomasi. The sequence continues at coordinate 9,405 of JAOTAV010014363.1, read as the reverse complement.
AGCCAGTTGTAACTCTGCTAACCTTCTCTTTAGTGTTACAAATAAACATTTCTGAAAGCTAAGTAAGCGAGTAATCACCAGACAAACATAAATAGAAATGAGGTCAAACGAACGAACGGAGGTCAAAAGAACCTCCTAGGTCTGAATAAATTATTCATAGTATTAGATAATGTTAGAAAATCTAATACTTAGGCAGCACTAAAGTTTTTACCAATCTACATCGTGATGTTTCCGCCGGAACAAACTTGCTCGGAAGCCAAAATTTAAGCCTCGGCGCCGTGTGAGCAGAAAATAGGATGTTCGGATTACTTTAGTGTTAATAATGAAACTCGCAAGTTGCCACGTTGACGTACAAGTTGGGGAACACCGCGATAAGTCTTGTGATCACAGTGGCTACGTTGCCACAATTTTCATTAGGTTTGCCTGTCATTCCGTGTTTGATTGAAAATAACTTTGCGCCTACCTTGACATTTCGGAATATTTTTTTATTTTGTTACAGCACAGGTATATATGTTTGTATGTCCCATGCATATACAAATAATACATGCCATAGCGATATTTAAATAGGAAATACTCCATACCCGCAAAGGAGGACAACAAGCATCCTCTATGACAACAAGGTAGCAAAAAAATCTAAATTGTAAAGCCTTAAAACCCTAAGGTCTTATCACAATAGATTTAAAACGCCCGTTGCACAGTTCTTGTGTGAAAATTATGCACCAAAATTTTGACTTTACAACTTTTTAACGGGTGCTTAAGTTTTTCGTTGTAAGTTATGCTATGAATTTCAGACCAACCTCAGAACACACCAAAGTCCAAACACACCGAGTGAATTACCTGAAAAAGCAAAACATTTAATTAGTATCACGAAATGCTTTGAAGCATACGAACGTATTAAAAACGAAACTGAAAGTTTTGGACGAAATTAAATTCCCAGACAAGTATTAAAGTCATGCAATATAGATTACTGAAACCCTGATGTCTGCTATTTTAATTAAACAAACAGTAACGTTTTTTCTTGGCTTCGATTATTCCATCGCATGTGGTTTTATAAGTGTTTTGTAACAATAATTCCTTCAGAATAAAGTAATATTTTCCAAATTGAGGCGGATTTCTACTGTCTGAGTAGTTGAGTTCACATGGCGAACTCACATATTTAGTATTTTTATTCCAAATCCAACCGCACAGAGTATAGCTAACTTTGCATTGATATACTCCGACCAAATGAAATAGGTGGACCTACGTCATCTCGTTAAAAAATATCGGTACAATTATACTGATCGTAATGTTTTTTTTTTTCAGATTGTTGTGGTATCATATGGGGTGTTGTTTTCGGGGCGCCATGCGTCTATGGCAGGCGCCGATTATAATTACTTGTTCAAATACCACCTAGGGTTGACGTCATGTTCAATTTATGGTATATAGATTTTGCACGCGACTACGTCCACATAAGCTTTAATATAAAGCTTAAGAGTTTGTTTGAACGCACTAATCTCAGGAACTACTGACCGGAAATGAAAAAATTATTGTGTTGGTTAGTCTATTTATTTAGGAAGGTGAGGTTTTATATATAACATCAATCTTCGAAAACTTCGAAACCAATGGGAACCGACCACTATTCAAAAAATGTGAAAACGAGATAATATAGATTTAAAGCTTTATTTTTTTTAATTATCTGAATATTTTTATATGCAAAATAAAATAATTTAAAAACTACGCTACTGAAAATCCTGCCTTATTCGAGCACAAAATAGAAGTCATATCTTAAAGTTTCTAGCATTTGAAAATTGTCGTGGGAGAGCCACGCTTCGGCACGAATGGGCCAGCTCGACCGGAGTGATATAGCCTCACAGAAAACTGACGTGAAAAAGCATTGTGCTGTGTTTCGTTTAGTGGGTGAGTTTACCGGTGACCCAACTTCCCTAATCGCTATTCCCATTCCCTCATAAAAGCCGTCAACGCACTTGCGACTCTTGCGATAATTAACGAGACCCGCCTTCTCTATAACATATAGCATAGAGAAATTGTACTTCCGAATTTATCCAGCATCGTGACTAGCGCCATCTAGACCTAAGATGATTTTCCCGTATACGAAATTTTTTATGGATCTATAAGTCTATAAAATAATTGATCTATGCATATAGTAAGATACTGGACAAAATACTCATTCCATCACTCATTGCATCGCACGTAATCGGATTAAAAAATATTTAACTAAACGAAAGATTTCGCTTGAAGGATTATACGATCTACATGGGTTTATGTGAGGAGGACGAAAACGTGATCTATACAGGATTTTATCTGACGCAGGATCCCGTTGAGCACCGGCTAAGGATGCTTCAAGACTGTGAGCACTGCAGCTTGCAGATTCTTCAGTTTACCTTTAAAAATTAATATCGAACGCCGATAAAATTTAGGTACATTATAATCAAAACTTTTTCAACTTCGTTTGGTTAAAATACCATTTTTGCTTGTTTGTTTGTCTAAAATTTTCTTGTTCAAGAGGAAGAAAACTTTCTTAAAATTGTAATGTAAGAAAAACATTATTAAAATAAAGGCAAGGCTTCGAGTGTAAATGTTGGTTACTTATAAATCACCAACATTTTAACACGAAAACGTCTAAATGAATTTTAAATTAGTTCACCGCTGGTTAAAGAACGCATTAACACATAGGATGTTTAAAAGAGACGAGATGACCTCTGTGGCTCAGTTTGCGACCCGCGACCCCCGGCTTAAGTAAAAAACGCTAAGCGTGTTGGTAGCTTAAGCCGAGGGTCGCGGGTTCGAATCCCGCCGACGGAGTATATGTATAAAAAATATTTCCGTTGTCTTGAAGCTTCCATAAATTATTATTATATTACTATTAAAGAGTGCAGTGTACTCTTCAGATTCTGTAATATCATTCAGAGTATTTCTTTCAAACAACACACACTAATTATATACAGGGTGTAACTAAATTTGATTTCATCTAAAGGTGAAGCATTCCGATTCATTCGTTCGATCTTAAAGCACTTTTAAGTACGGCTCTAGGGCCGCGGATAAAAAAGCTAATTTACATTTAATTTTCCAAAAATTAAACCCCACAGTCACGATAGAAACTCATAACGATATCTAAATTGTAAACAAAAATACAGTTAAAATTATACCACAAAATACTTATCACACAGATGGTTATAATTCATTCGTTTATCTAATTGGTGGCAGCCCTAGTGACGTGGCGTGACGTCCAGTCACCATAATTACGTCGCAGTCGCACGCGACACGCTATATTTGACTACTTTTGATTAGGAACACATTATATTATGATACCTCTTATATGTTATGAGCTCCTTTTTTTTGACAGTCGTTTAAAAAAACATGTCGGAATTTTTGGTCTATAGAGAGAGCCACCGAACAGCTTACGTCAACATCATATTAATATCCGCGAGTTATTAATTTTCAAAGTTAACATGAAAATTCCGATTTTCCACAGCGGAGAATCGCGCGATGGAAATTGGCTTGTGACCCGTAATGTGGGCAAACTGACAGTACATGAATGATGAAGCCCACTGGTGGGGTGGGCCGTCTAGGGCGACACTTTTCCATAAAGAAAGTACATTTGAAAGCCATTTGTTGTTGCGAGGGTCAACTGTAATTTAAAGATATAATACGTTATTCGTAATGTACAGAGTGTTATAAAAGTACCTAAGTAAGATAATATAGCTTATAGCACTCAGAGGTTGTATTATTATTACTAGTATTTTCTCGCGGTCTCGCTCGCATGAATTTCGATAATTGGGTAAAAATAAGTACATTCTGGTAAGTTCTCCTTCCCTTTGAGAACATTATGATTTTCTAAAACCAATAGCCTGTTACTTTCATCGTTGCTTCGTTTTGACGTAAAAACTGGGGGTTTAGCTAAGACCTTAACGTTTTAGCTTCTGTGTGGAAATGACATAAGGCGTTAATAAGGCGTTCTGTGTGGAAATGTTGGAAATGACATGAGGCGAGCGCTTTCGTCATTTCCATACATTCTGTTTGGCGATTCTACAAAAAAGCGAAAACGTTCGGTCCCCTGGACAATCGGACTACCAAAAAAACACTTTCGTATTTATAAAATTAGAATGATCCGTCCCTTGAATCAATAACTTCGTTGTGGACAGCAAAACGCAGTCGACAGGATTGAATATCTCAGTATCGTAATCCCGAGTTTATTTTTTTTAAGCCAGGGGCTAAAGTTTTCATTTTTAGCACAATAAACGAGACAATTTTACCACTACGTCCGTTCTATCATTTAAAAGCAATTTTCAAGTAATTGCTTTAAATTGTTCATCCCATTTTGAATAGCGGGCATACGTAATAAGAGATAGTTTATCTTCAAATTTTGAGGGTTAATGTTATGTTAAAAATTTGTAATATAAAATAAGCTGATGAATTTTTGTCCTAGAATTTTTTAAGTACATCTGTAAAGGTACTTAACAAGTTCATACTTTTATTAATATGAGAAATACGCAAGTGTTTGTTTATCTGTTATCTTCACGCTCAAACCACTGAACCGATTCTGCTAAAATCAGCCACGGAGATTCTTTGAGATTGGCAAAAACGACATAGGATAATTTTCATCCTCAAACAACATTACCCTCCTTCTGGCGCAATGAAAACCCGTAGCTCTACCATGAGCTTGAAGCAATATTATTTGTTGATATTCGAGAGCGAATAACAAAAGTTTTAGTATGACAATTTCAGTTCCGCAAGTGACCGCTAGAGGCGCTGTAAAATTTTGCCATACTAAGCGTAGTGGCTATCGAGTATCGACAAATACTATTGCTTCAAAACAATGAAACCTTTTTTAAATAACTCTTAAAATGAAGGAAAAACGAAACCAATAAGTTGCAAGTGTTGTTCAATAAACCTCATGTTGTAGCGAGGGCAACATTCATATTGCAACCTCTTTGGTATTTTCTAGAGTTTGGGCAGGCTGAAAGAACAACTGAGACTTGCTAAGTTGCTACGCGCGTTGTCGAGAGATTCTGATGAGCTACCGATTAGTTGAGATCGCAAAATAGAATTTCCCTGCGTAGAAGTTATATAGTTCGTAGAAGTGTTTTTGGCTATTATTGCGTAAAAACTTGTCGTGTGTTGCCAGATAAAACATAAAACTAAGAAGTAAATCGTTGTCTTTACTTTAACGCACCAAAATGTCCAATTTACGAGTGGTACCGTAGAGTAAGGCCGGTGTACACCACTATGTTCCTATCACGGCTTCAGTTGTGCTAGAATTATGAGGTCTCATTAAAAATAGCTTAGCGCCGCGTGGGAAAACAGTCAACCGTTATACCACAGTAGAGAGGACAAAGTAGTAGGCCACTTTTGAACAAAGTGACCAAGGGCGAAAGCACCGGGTGGTACTGCTGAACATACCGCATGATTACATTGTATGTCAAATGATTTCGAATACACTGCTAACTTGGCTTACTGGTTAGTTCTGTCTATTGTGGTTATTTAGCACATTTATCGACTATTCCATTAACATTTATTACAACCTGAACAATATCGTTTCAATTTTTATAAACACATACAAACAAAGGGATATATCCATTACATAAAGATTTCTCTTCGTTTATTAAGGAATGCTAATTAATTTATTTTTAATGTATATTTAATGGAAACATCTAAAATATTCCGTCCAATAATTAAATAAAAGTTCTTTAAAAGGACTTTGTGGTATGTAAATTCAACATTTTATATATTCCATCGATATGGTAATCGTAAAGCTTTCACCAAATCATGGTGGATTAGGTACTATTCCATTCATTTCGCAAATATACGGCTTATCTATACATATTATAAACAGCAAAATTGGAGTGTCCGTATATTTAATATTTTTACAAAATAATCAATGTGGGGGTGCTAAGAAACAGTAATAGAAAATATATCGACACAAAATATGTTGTCTGTTTGTGCGCGTTAATCTCAGGAACTACTGAACGGATTTGAATAAATCTTTTTTTGTTTTATAGCTACTAAGTCTGGACAACATAAAATATACTTTTTTCCCGGGAAAATGTACGGTTGCCACGTGATATACAAATTTTTGCGCAACGAAGTTACAGGCACCAACTAGTATTTAACAATCTTTAATGTTTGAGTATATAGACTTAATTATGATAAAAAGCTCTCTGATACTATACATCCTTTTACCATCTGTTAAAAGGATGTATAGTATCAGAGAGCTTTTTAGATAAATATGTTATATATTTAACACATGAAATCACAAGAAAACACTAACACTCGTCACTTGTGTAAACTGTAAAAAATATTATTGTCACTTATTAGTTATTGCTAACTTAAGCACCTACTACAATAAACGACCAAAACACTATTATGTAGAAACTGCTGTTCGTGACTCCTGCTACTTTTGCGGGATATATTTTTTGGGAATGTGTGTTTTGTCCTTTACTTCCGCCAACAAAGTTATCGTAAATCGTAATAAGTTGGTGCGACTTTGTTGATCCTTTCTAAGCTTTAGTGCGTCGGTAAATTCTTAAACGGCCTTCCTACATGCTTTAATATGTCAGGTTATGAAGTTATTCTAAGATTACCGTAACGAACTTATATTATGTCTTTCCTATATTTCTAGATTTACAATAAAAAATATATATCTACAGCCAATCATATAATCTCATTTTTGGAATTAAATTTGGGAGAAGACTGCAGATATCTGTCCTATCTCGTTTACTTGCAGCATAGACCTAGGGCTAAAAGCGGTTTCGTTCCCAGATAATACATTTTTGACATTGGACTCCAAAAACGGGAGAGCCCATAACCTTTTCTAGGAAAACAAATACATCGTTTTTATAAACTTACGTTTTACTTTTACCATAGAGAAATTATACCTTATATAATGGAGACCTAAGATGATTTTCCCATATACGAAATTTCGTATGGATCTGTAAGTCTATAAAATAATTGGTCTATGGTTTTACGTATTTACTAACACCCAGAGAGTTAGACTGATAAATATAGAGATATGATTTATAGTTATGTCTGTCATAAGAGCAATACTCTCTCGCCTCACGTAGTTTTAATATTGCGCAAATTATTAGCGAGTTGTTCGTGGAATCGTGATCATCGGAAGTTCGCAAGTGAGTTCCGTTCGCCTCATTCTCACGGACATAATTAGCAACAACTTTCTAACGTCGACGAGGTACTGGACAGTAGGCAGATGGACACTGGATGCTTTCATTGGGCAAAAGTACCATAGATTTTTTTAATGATATTTAGGGGGCAAGCGAGCAGACGGATTACCTGATAGAAAGCAACTGCCGACACCCGTGGACACTCGTTACATCCGAAGAGTCGCAAAAGCGTTGCCGGCCCTAATGAAGGAATAGGAAATGGGAATAGGGATAGGGATAGGGATAGGATTAGAGAAGTTTAGGCCACCGGTAAACTCACTGACTGAACGAAACACCGTTTTACGCCAGTATTCTGTGAAGCCGAGGTCGGTCACTCCGGTCGAGCCGGCCCATTCGTGCCGAAGCATGGCTCTCCCTCGGCAAAAAAAAAAGATGTAGAATATCAAAGTAGACCGGCAGAGCTATCATTGTATTTCGCGATAGCAATAATTGCGCAATTATTGCTCCAAAATTGCATATTCGTATCATGTCACAAGAAAACAATGCGATGCAATCTAGTCGCAATGTTCCCTTTTGTATGGATTTTGACAGGAATTTTAAGGATTAAGCGTTTTTATGAAAAAATTGTTTTTTCGAAGTTTAGCTATCGCTTTTGCTGTTCGTTTTTTGATCGCTATTTTTCCATAATAGCCCTGCGGGTCACCTTTAACAAGTCTTCTTAAATATTTTTAGATGTCTATGGCATTTCTACAAAAGAGAGCATCTATTGTCTACAAGATCCCTATTCTCTAACGGCACGTTCAAATTTTCCCACTCCTCTGAATGCTACCCATCCTACTCTAACAACGACATTTCACGTTTGTAAGAGTAGGACTTGGCATTCCGATTCGTCCGAGTGTGATATCGGTTTTGGACCCTAGGACGAGCAAAATAGGAAGGCCTATGTCTCCGGAACATGAAAATGAGGCTTGTTAAACTATTATAATAGTACTGTCTAATGTCTATACAATATGCGTCAAAACTGATCACCTAAAAAAATGCCGCTGTTCACTCGCAACATGCATAAGAAGAGTTGCAAGTGCGTTGCCGATTAACATAACGGCAATCTGAGTAGGTGAACTAACGGTATCCACAGGAAATAGAAATTTCACAGGCTGATTAAGCAACAATTAGTGGATTAATTCTCGGTGCGTGGTCCTACACCCCACGGTTGCTACAGAACAGGCGTTTTACGGACAGGCATTTCACGGACAGGCATTATACGTACAAATTGTCCACGGTGGGCAGGCAGGTTTACTGGGAAACGCAAATGTAATAATCCGTACACAATCGCTAATAGACGATTCGGCGTGACAGAATCACTTGTAGAAACTTGAAAGTAGAGAGGTATGAAATTGTAAAAAAAAATCCGTCTTGGACGCTGGTAACAAATTTTAATAGCATTTTTTCTTTATTAGCGCTATAATTGTGGGATCTCAATTACGTGGTACAGAACCTCATACAAATTTTGTCATTTTATACATTTTGGAGGTTTTATGTTTTAACTAACGCCGTTTTAAATATATTATGTAGGTACCTAAGCAAGCATTCAATATTAAATACCTCACCGCCGTTTCTTACTTCAAATATAACAATATTCAGTGATTACATAATTAACATAAGTAATTACAGTTAATATTAATTTTATCTTTAGCTTTCTAGATCACCTTGACAAAGGTGACATAAAACCTTGCCATTCAATATTCATGACGTTTAAATTCAGAATTACGAATTAGTCTACTTTAATACGAAAGTAAAATCATTTCAAATTTCGCGATGAAAAATTATATTTCCCCAGGGCGGGCGAAAACTTTTAAAAGCGGCACTCGTGAGTCGAGCGGCAGCTCATGCAGAAATAGTTTGGATAATTATTTTATTAACGCCTCGGAATATTATTTTATTACTAATATAAAATTGCAATTGTTTTTTAGTCATGTAATATAACTAAGCCACAGTTTAGTTTAGCCAGTAGACGGACCTACGTCATTTGGTTAAATTAATATCACAATTCTACGATTTGACCCATCTACTCTAGACTCCTTACTAAGTCAGAGGTAATAGTAATAAAACTGAATAACCAAATCCACTTGTCACTTCCTATTCAGACGCCAGGACACTCGTCGGCACCAAATTACAAATGACACAGAGTTTTGGCGGGGATTTCAGAGAGCGACGTTGTGAGTTTTGTATTTTTTGTTAAATTTGTGTTATTTCGATTTTTAATGTGTGATAATGGTAGAATATCGAA
>JAOTAV010014362.1:0-54614 GCA_026546445.1 Cyclargus thomasi | reverse complement strand
TAAGTAATTATAAGTCAATGTAAATATTACAATCTTTTGTAACTTATTTATAGAATAATTATGTAAAAAATAAAAAATCACATGTTCGTTTTGGCAGGGCTAAGGTTTGGCAGGTTAAATCCTAAAAAAAATAAATTATCTAGCTCAAACAATATCATTTTTGAGTCAATCGTAGTGACAACCATATAAACGCCGTGGGAGAGCCATGCTTCGGTACGAAAGGGCCGGCTCGACCGGAGCGATACTACGGTCTCACAGTAAACTTCCCTAATTCCCTGGTCCCCTAATCGATTTTTTTTTATGTGATATATTTCACTGTACTGCAATGTTATGTAATTATAAAGACACGGTACAAAACTAAATAAGTACCAGGTACTACACATAACATGTACTTTATGTGAAGTCTGACCGCATCCGAATTCCGTTTAGTTTAAATGAGCTATTGCACAGAAGCGGCCGCCGTGAACCGTCGCCGACGATAGCGTTATGCAACAGATAGGGATGGGTTGCCAAATGACCATTTATCGATAAATTAAATGTTATTATATTCCATTAAAGTATAACAAAATGTTGCAGGTATAAGGTGAAGAGTAGCTGAGCTGCTACGTTTAGTCTTGGAAGACATTATGTTTCTAAAAGTTTCGAGAATGTTCGTATCGAGCGAAGCCCCGGGTTATAGATAGTGTTAACATACATATCAAGATCTGTTAGGTTTGTAGAATTTCAAATCAAAAAATGAAAGTAATATAGGCTCTAGAAGATTTCATGGTAGACCATCACACTGATTTTGTTCATTAACCTGTAGGTAAAGCCTAAGCATAATATTCTCCTTGAGTGTAGGAAATATTTCGTCACATAAAAATTTGGTATAGTTGGAATTCCACTCAAAAAGGAACTTATAATCCTGAGGATAAGTAAATGAATCACCTTTGAAGTAATATTTTTGTTAATCCATTAACAGGAAAATGAAGTTTGGAGTAATGGATTATCATTTTCCGATAACGGAGTTTAAGAATTGTTGAAATATTTGAATTATTATGGAATTAAATTTGTCAAACTCAATTAAAGTAAGCATTTTGTACCACGCATAATTATTATTATTTTTTTAAAAGGGATGTCTTTCTCATGTTATAAAAATATCGGTTAACTCCTGCAATCATAAATTAGAAATTCGACGGACTATCGATAGGATCGAAGCACATCCCTAAGTAGTAAAATACAAATTTTGACATACGACGCATTGTAGGAAAAATAAACTGGCGATTCAAATGGAATTCCGACAATAATATATCTTAACACAATCGAGAGGAGTCAGGAGTCATCATGTGTTTTATCGACGTACCATTTGGCGGGACATTGCACCGTACCAAGCCCGAGACAACGCTATAATAATATCCATGGACTTTACACACCACGTCAGTCTGGTCCCGAGGGACTTGTGTTATGGGTACCAGACAACGGAAATTTATTTAATTCTTTTTATACCATACACATATTTAAAATTTTTTAATACATGATACATATATTTAATACACATCCAAGACCTAGGAACATTGAAAAACTTTTTGCTCCATCGGCGGGATTCGAACCCGCGACCCCCGGCTTAAGCTACCAACGCGCTTACTAACTGAACCACAGAGGTCGTCAAACTATTGCTATTTAAACGCGATACCTAAACCTCCATTTAATTAATGCTCGGGAGACACGACACTAGTTTTTCAAGCAAGCTTAATTTTTAAGCTATTAACCTAAACATGTCAACGGAATCAGTATGTTCCAAGCCAAGAAAGCTTGTCAAAACAGTTTAAAAGGAACTGGCATAGTGTTCTAGCCTCTAGTTATCATATTTTTTACATGCATTAAGCTGTAAAATGCATTTTTAAAAAAGTCACTTTAAAACCGAAAACAAAAATTTTGTTACCTGTATAATTTGATATAAATCTTTATTTGTTTGTGTTTTGTGGTCACTGATAACCTTGCTGTTCTAAGTGACCTTAAATAAAGAAAAAATATATATATAAATTACAAATGCTCGATGAGCAATTAGGATAAACACATTATCTACATTGCATTACATAAGATAGAACCTATATATTTAGTTCAAATCTAATAGAACCCTAGGCATTCTGGATGCCTATTCAATTTTCACAATGCGCGGGACCGGTAATGCCTTGATCGCGAAACAATAGTATCGAATATACCGGGGAATCGGAACCGAACTGAATCAATAACATTGCATTCAATTTCTGCCGGACAGACGGAACATTATGGGGTTTATTATGAGATACAAAGCCTTTGGCACGTCCGTTAGAGCCACCATTTAATTGGCGGGCTTCAGCTCTTTGTGAACCCATGAGTACTAATTCGACCAATGAACATCGCTTATTTATCTGTCAAAAGCCCTTACTTTAACGATTACGTTCCCTAATTGGCCGGCATAGATTTGTTTCGTATAAACTACAGTCGAAGTCAGTATTTCAGATGCTTTGGCAACCCTAATTTAGAAAGCATTAAATGTGGACACTGATTATTACCATTATTACCGAATCAGGCAGTAAAGCGTTTAGTGTTAGAAATAAAAGACGTTTCAATCCAATCTTTACTAACACTATTTAGGGTCTCGCATGGTTTGGCTTTATTTTCAATGTTTTTTTTTTATATTTATTATTATCATGGTTTTTCTCTTTAAAACTTATTCAATAAATCACAATACAGTCGATGTCGATAAGATTTACTCCCCATAAACGCAAGGTAAATACGTCATTTTAAAAATATTCTCCCAAAACCCTCATCAAACACTATAGACGTAATAAACCGAAGTCGTATTATGATAATTTTCCAGAACCTACGATATCCTATTCAATCCTTTAGTCACGTATGAAAAGGAAAATACATCATTGAATAAATGACTAGGCATTTGACAAACGAGCTATATACCGCGGTGGACGAGGAGAATGATCCTCCCTTACGTATTATAAATAATATAGGAATTTCTCGAGGGGCCTCCAAATGTACTGGATCTGGTGTAGCTTATTCGCGTTTTGTTTGCTTCAAGAAAGTACTCCCGAGTTTCGTGTCCGGTTACACGATTTTTCTCTCCAATATAAGTGTTCTTACTCCCAATACTCGAGTACATTAATGGTTATATTAAGGTGCCATAAGTATATAAAATATACCATTTTCATACTTATAACCTTCATTTTACTTTATATGTGGATACAATTTTTTCTCTGTCGTTGGTCTACTGGTGTTACTATCTACTATATAGAAATAAGTGGGGTTTTCCTTCCTGACGATATAACTCCAGAACGCACGAACCGACGACTTCACGGTTTTGCATTCGTTGGAATGGTCTCGAGCTCCGTGAGGTTTATGGCAAAGACAATTTAAGAAAATTTTTAATAGAAAAGCAGGAAACACGGCAAATAATTTTTCACATGCATAATTGATACGTAGCATGCACTACTACGGGGTAACCGTAACGGGTTCCGTTAAGGGGTCACTAAGTGTGATAAGCATTTAATTTTGTTAAAGAAAGTAATAATTATCATCTTTGTTACCACGCGGACGGAGTCGCGGGCAACAGCTTTCATTTCTACAGTTTATTATTTTTCACTAAATAAATTATATATAATAAGGTACTAGCTGTTGCCCGCTAGTTGCCGTAGTTTTTTTGTCTGTCAGTCCGTTTTTTCCAGCATCACGCGTAAACTACTCAGATTTGAATGCGGTTTTCACAGTTGTATTTGTCTTCTTCCAACTTAACATTTACTGTATAAAAAAATTTTCCCCTACCCCTCTAAGGTACAAAAGAGAGGGTAAAACTTTGTATTAAACTTCTTCTTTAACATGAAAACTACTGATTCGTTTTGAATGCGGTGTACGCAAAAGTATTTGTCTTCTTTCAACTTAACATTTGGTGTAAAAAAAAATTCCCTACCACTCTAAGGGGAAAAAAGGGGGGCTAAGAGTTAGCATCAAACTTTTTCTTCAACACGAAAACTACTCATTTCATTAGAATGTGGATTCCACAGATGTATTCGTCTTTTTCTAACATAACATCTGGTGTATACATTTTTCCCCCCACCTCTGTAAGGGCACAAAAAAGGGGATAAGAATTTGTTTCCAACTTCTTCTTTAACATGAAAACTACTGATTCGTTTTGAATGCGGCTTTCGCAGATAAATTTGACTTCTCCAACTTAAAGTCTGGTGCATTTGTAATCTGGTTTGTAAACTTTTTAGTTTACAATAGTTTTTTTAATTACCTAGAACAAATTAAAGAGGGGGTTTGTGTCAAACTCTTTCTTTACAGTACAAAAACTTCTAATTCGATTTGATTGAGGTTTTCGCACATATTTCAGTTTTCTTCCAATTTTACATCTGGTTTATAAAAAAATTCCCCCGCCTATCTAAGGGGACAAAAGAGGGGATAAGAGTTTGTATCAAATTTTTCCTTAACATGAAAACTACTGATCCGATTTGAATACGGTCTTTGCAGATATTTGTATCTGCACCAGACAATATAATATCGTTATATGTACAATCAGGGAGGCTAAACAGAGCCAGATTGTGGAACAAATAAAAAAAATATGGTCGCGTTATGTCAAACCCAGCCGACAGACGACTTATATGGAACTGACATATTCCGACCAAATGACGTCAACTGGCTCTCTTTCAATTTCCACCATACATTGAGAAGCTTTATTACCGACTAACATGTCAGTTGTAACTTATTGATAGGGTTTAGCGTAAACCGAAGTCGCGGTCAAAAGCTATTTACAAAATATGAGTGTAACACTATTAATAAGATACTAACTTTTGCCCACGACTCCGTCCGCGTGATAATTTTTAAAATCGGTTTGTGCGTTCAGGAAGAAGTTGGTCAGGAAGGAAAACCTGACTTATTTTTATATAGTAGACAAAATGTGACTCCTGTGCTATAATATTGTATATAATAAAACTAGGGGACCCGATAGTCATCCTGCCCGTCTCAGTTTGTGAATCTAAACAATTCTCACATTCCCTTGAATGCCAATAGAAAATTTGTCAAAATCGTCCTGTCCGCGGACGAAGTCGCGGGCAAAAACCAGTTTATAATATCAGTATGAATTTTGCTATCATTGAATTGGTCAGTCAGAACCGGGCATCCACAAGCGACATTTTAACAAGGCCGTAAAAACATGCGTCTGTGAAAAAAGTAAATAAAAAAAAATGTTTTCATATTTCTGTCCCACTTGCCTTTGAAGTAGTCCACACAATTTGTCCATTACCGTGCCCTTACCTAACAAAAAGCAAAAACCCCTAGTATTCCGACCGTTATAATGAAAACACCAATTACAACCCTTATTATCTCCCGTACCCTTTCTAGAAGTTTCATCGCATTTTCAATTATAACTGTCGGTAATAACAGTTTAGATTCAATTTATTATGTTGTCTTAGGTCCCCCTAACACTATCCACTAGTGCCCTATATAATAAAAATATTCACTCCGTGGATACAGGAGTTACTGTTTGTGAATAACCGCGACCCTTACGTTCTAAGATTTTTTTTATTCTGCCAGATGAGAATCTATCAACCATGCCGATGGATTCTGACCGGATTTCGATGACTACTAATAGTAGTTTTTTAATTCTGATTATAAATCAGAATATCCTAATCCTAATTACTCGCTGGCTACGGGCTGGCGTTGTACCTAATATTTCAAAGAATTTGACTAAAGCCTATAATAATATAATAATAATAATAATAATAATAATAATATCTATGGACGCTTCACACCACGTCAGTCTGACCCTGTGCTAAGTACCGGAGGGACTTGTGTTACAGGTACCAGACAACAGGAATATATTTAATACTTTTATACTATACACATATTTAAGATTTTTATTATATGGTACATATATTTAATACACATCCAAGACCCAGGAACATTGAAAAACTTGCTCCGTCGGCGGGATTCGAACCTGCGACCCCCGGCGTAAGCTACCAACGCGCTTACCAACTGAGCTACAGAGGTCGTCAACTTTATCGAAACCGGTCGTGTATTTTTTATACATTTGTAAAATCTAAGAAAATATAGTCAAAAAGCGCAAGAATTGTGTTTCATTAAGTATGAACATGAATTCCCACCATGAATCAACAGTACAATCCATCACATATACATTTTAACAAAATAATTATATTATGCGACTCTCCGCGTTACTCTTACATAAACACAAAGGCAGATTATTTTGTTGACTGTAAAGATTACGCGCGATAAAATTTTTTAACGCAATAGAATTGCGGGCGTCATCTAATTAGTATATATATAATAATTTCCACAACAGCCGATTAACAGATCTTTTGTGGAAAAACGGACGGACGGAAAAAGAAGAAGTTTTAGTGGACACTGACAGGACTCCAAGTGTGTTGGCGCCCCGAATAAGCAGTTATTTTATGGGCGCGCTCGCGACCTTTAGTGCCAACATTGAAATTATCTCCCTCTCTATTGTAAATGTATTTAAATCACTCTATTATTTTCATTTGTATATCCTGGATTTATATTTTGACGCATTGTTTTATCTGTAAATTAAATGATATTACTTAGGGCAGAGTAAAGATATAATACAGGAAGGCATTTTCATACTAACTGACATCGCGCAATTTGTATTTTCGCCATAAGTATCTATGCGCCGCTGCACGCACACAAACAAAATATCTCGACCCGTTTCTTGGTGCGCCAGTTATTTATTTATTTATTTATTTTATTTTCTTAGAGAAACTAACAGCTACATAATATTCTCTATAACTAAAATGATAATAAAACTTACAGCAAATAACAAGTTTTCACTGATCGGCCATCATGCAATTTTGTAGTGCCAAAATTCAAAAGGCCAAATTAGGAAGACCATCCAATGTCCATTCCAGTTCAAAATTCAGGACTGGGCTAGCATTTAATTTCGTTTCGTAAAATGTTATGTACAAACAGACATACTTTGTTGATATTGTTGATGTAACTCAGAAACTACCTTCACTCCACATAGAAACACTTGCAAGATAATGCTGGTGAAATATGTTTTGCAGCATAATGCTACAGTTCGTATTGTTTTGGTCGTAAGCTCGCAAAAACGAACAATGTTCTAATCCCTCCTTTATCATAACAGCCTTAATATGGGACCTTGTCCCTTGTCTCGTGCCTAGAATTCGACCCTTTTCACATGAATACGGTCGCCGTGCCGTTTTGCGCCTGTCTACCATAGGGAAATTGGAAGAGAGTTGACGGACCTACGTTATTTGGTCGAAATATGCTAATTCCATATAAGTCGCGATCTGTTGGTTGGGTCTGTCATATCGCGACCAATTTACTTAGACCCGGAATTTGGCTCTCTTACAGCTTCCCTGATTGTACATGTTAAAGAATCTCTACCAGTCCATTCATCACTAAGCGATCACTGTGTATTTACAGAATGTAAGCGCGGGGAACACACTGTCGCTGCACGGTCGCCGTGCCATGTTGCGCTGCACAAGCACATACATAACTGAGACGGTCACTGTGCCTTTAATAGTATGTAAGTGCCCGTGCCCTAAATACTATCATATATACCGATAAAAAACACAAAGTCGCCGCGCCGTGTAAAAACTCCCATAGCTGCTACTACTTTACGCGGCACGACGACCGTCCGGGGACGGTGTGCTTGTGAAAAGGGTTTTATACCTCGTGTCTAGGAACAAAGGTCTCCTTTGTCCAACACCTTAAGGTTGCGAGTGATTAATAAACTTTTCCACAGCGGAAACTTGTCCTGACCTTTCAGTTTGTGCTCGTCATTTTCATTATTATCAATTACCCTCATTACTGAAACCTTCGTGTCATTTATAAGTTGGAATTTTTTTTTTCAAAGCTTTAAAATTGCTACGAAGTTTCGTGTTTGGTTGCTTTTAATCATGAGATGAATGAAATATTCTTGTTATTGAATATAAAAATTTGCATGATGATTACGACTTAAGAAGTTTTGGCCGCGGCTTCGCTTGCGTGGAATTCTAAAATTTTGTAAATACATAATGTATATATTTTTTTTGGCTGAAATTTAATATTACGTAAATTTACACTATTGCTTTTGATTTAATCTCATTTATAAAATACTCCATGGTTAAATGGTTTAATTATATATCTTATGACTACCTTCTAGCTATATCAGTCATCACTTCCCTGAAAACCATGTCTTTGAAGAGTATTTGGTAAACGATTTCAACGAGGCCAAACTGGGTAGGGATTGTTTCAACATTCAGATGCTTTGATAACCTTCCGATTCCATCACCAGATCTTAGCCAATAAGTATTTGAAAAGTGCTTGCCAAAACGATTCCATCGAACACAAACTCGATAGGGCACGCAGTTCTATTTTTGACATGCTATATGACCACCTTTCGACCCCATCACCATATCAAATTTGTGACATTATGATATTGCATTGTCTCACAATTTACACGTCTCCTCAGAATTTCAGATCAATTGGAAGTGAATAATTGGCGGACATTTTTTCTGTACAAACTAACGAATATACAAAAGGCTACTACTCTTTTAAAAATAGAGACGTACAGAGATCCTTTGTATTTAACAATACTACACCTTTACAGTCAATTCCAGTATCAATGCTGCCGTGAATAACCGACATCGTCTATCGTTGGCGGTACACTCGAGAAGAAAATAACAATTAAATTGAAATAGGGTAAATTAAGGATCTGTTTCACCGCTTACCGATAAAGTTTCGTATAGGCTATATACAACTTTTTTGACCTATTCTATATATAAGAACTGCGAAAAAAAGTTGGTGATAGACTATCCAGCACTTATCTCAAAGCAATGAAATAGGAGTTAAAGAGTTGAAAAATATTTTATTTATAGGATGGAACTCTCGCCAGCAGTGTTTCGAAACTATTAGGACCTGTATCGAACCTTATGGTTATTATAATATAGCAATTCAATGAGCGCAAAAACGATGGTGTTAGACAGCTTGAAGTTTCTATAGCCAACTTGCAACACCATCTTACAATCAGTTCGATGTTATAATAATATTGCATTCTCATTCGATATACACATACATACTATATTAATTGACATTTCAGCTCATTCAGAAAACGAAAGTTGGTCAAATTTCACTTGGAGGATTTTTTTTAAATAGAAAAAAAGGAACAGGTGAAAGTAAATTAAAAAAACTTGTCAAAATTCATTAATAGGGATTTTGTAATATTATAAAGTACGTAATAATCCTAATAATTTCGTTACTTTTATCAGATAAAAGTTTGACTAAAGCTCCCGATTCCATGACTAGCCAGATATCGGTTTTGGCCAGTCATCAACTACCAGATAGAGCTATATCCATCAACGTTATTTAATACAGAAATGTTTATCTTTAACCGCCCACGGTGAATTAAAAGAGAGTTAGTCATTTCAACTGTGTATTGTAAGTGAAGTTTTTACATTAATATATTTTGATCTGATTGAATTCGTAGTTTTTTGGTTTTTAAAATAAAAAAAATGTCGGCTGAACTTTACGTAACCCGACCAAATAACGTAAGTAAAATTGCCTGTAAATAATTTTCTTGACTATATTGAGTTCCACCTTATCGCCATATTTACTATTGACACAACTTCTTTCAATAAAAGTATTTAATAAAAATAACTTTAACACTTCTCTACGCGATAGTACACAATACATTTTGTAAAAGCAGCTGACAGCGCGACCGGTATCAATAGTACAGGCGTGTACATTAGTGGACTCGCTGGACAGTCGCAACGCTCGTAAAACGAGCCGCGCGCTTCCGGTTGAATAGGGCTGTCACTTCAAATATCGATGTTCCATTTTAATATTATTTATCATAATGCCTAAGAGCACTGTTCGGCAGAGTAAACCTACGGCAGAGTAAGTTTAAAGCAAACTCCATATTTTTTTTAACTATTCCATCTCCCGTTCACGTGCGTAATAATGAATTATTTTGATTTTAATCCCACGGGAGCATTTAATCGGGATAAAAAGAATCCTGGCGACCATGTTAGATTGCCTTATCTTTATGTCAAATTGCATCAAAAGCCGTTCAGTAATTTCAGCGTAATTGATAGAAAAACATTCAAAAAAGTTTTTACATTTATACTATTATTGTGAATAGTGAGTAATTGTCATATAATTATTCTACGATGCTATAAATAATAAAAACTTACTCTCGGAAATTCTTTTCGAATATCGAAAATCAAAACTCTCATACTATTACCATTATGAATTAGTTTCTTGCGAACAGTTTCCTAATATGAGATATTCGATACCTCTCAAGTCTAAGAGACACCTAAATATTAAAAATAGTAACAATTTTGAGATCTCGTGAAACATGTTAGTGGAGTTACTCCTCTTTTCTTTTATTATCGTGGATTCTATGATAGCAAATAGTCTGCCCGAAAAAAAATGTATCGACGCGTCACAACACTAGTGCAGTGTTCGGACGTCCTTTGGCGTACAATATCAGTAAATGAGGTGGAGTTTTGCGGAGACATGTTCGATGTTTGATGTATCGAACACGGAACATCATATCGACTCGAACATCGAGTTCATTTTTATTTTACCTGGGGTAATTTAATATTGAAACATGACCACTTACTGTACCAGCAGGGCTAGCATAGCATCAGTAGACATAAGAAAGTATAGAAAAATTGACGGATGGTTGGCATAAGCTGACAGATTTCCTGCGTGCTGTCTGTCAACTTATCTATCTTGCTGTAGAAAGAAACATTTTCTCGCTATGCTAGAGGTACAGAGCTTCTTAATCTTTTAGCCCTGAGAAACCATTTGACAACATTTTCGTCGCTCCTGCGCCGCTGACTACCCAGTTGGTTTAATAAAATTATATACCAAGTACTACTAGTTAACGATTTGTTTAAGGTTGGTATGGTTTACTTGACTTAATGACGGTGTGGTTTATTTGGTTTAAAGACACTACCGCGTCGCATTTCAGTACTTTCTTCTTCAAGTTCAGAAACATCGGCTCGCGGACCACTTGAGATAATTCCAGGGACCACTAATGGTCCACGGACCACTGATTAAGAACCACTGCTCCATACAGAACACGGAGTTCTATTTAGAACTGGCTAGTAGCGTCCTAGTTAAGATTGCTTCCTAACTTCAATTCAAATATACACAAAAAACCTTGGCCAGGCGCCTCTTTATATTATGCTTATATAGCGTACTGTGGCCTACGTCCTATTTTAGCCATTAAGATTTTGATCTGAGGAAAATCTTAATTTCCAATTGGCATGTACTATGGTGGAAATTGGAAGTTGAAACAGAGCCAGTCGACGGACCTACGTCGTTTGGTCGGAATATGTCAATTTCAAGTAACTTCCTTGATTGTACATAATATTCTAATATAGTTCGCATTAATTCGTCACAATGAAATTTAAACTTTTTAGCTAAGATTATTGTCATGTGATTTATTATTTCAGGAACGTAATTTGAAATAGGTATACACTCCATGTAACATAATATATTATTTTTCATGTCCCATACTAACAAATACCTAAAGCTTCAACGGAGGAACTCATTGTAATATTTAAACAGTATTTAACTAATCAAGATTCGCTGTTTTCTTCTGGAATATTGAAAACGTCACACGACAGAAAGGGACATACAACTTTGATTAGTTAAATACTGTTTAAATATTTTTTATGAATGAGGGGGTAAGTATGAAGGAGTGATATTTTTTTATGAAGTACGTCACACCTAAAGCGGGGGAAGGGGTAGACAAAGTGTGTCATGGTGTGACAGGGGGAAGGTTCTTAGTTTTGTGACATTACATTTCAAATGTTCTAGATTTAATTATAGAAATTTTAAATTTTAGACTGGTTTTAATTTTCTGATGTAAAATCGCAAATATGTGACATCAAAAAGGCGGTCTCAGAAAAGTGACTACCTGTGTCAAAGGGGCAGGGGTCTAAAAGCCATGAAATTCGTGTGACGTACTTTATGGATGGTCGCCTTTCACTAAATTAGTTTGATGAAATATATACCATAAATATTTTTTTTACCATATATTTATTTATTGATAACTTTGACCATAAGAAAAGGAGGAGTAGCAAAAAACATACGATACTAAAAATAACTTCTGCTCGAGTTGGGTCTAAAAACATCGTAAATATCTAAGCAGTCTATTCGCTTAGATTTTTCCACAAAAATCAAATTACCCGTAAACGTTTCTTGTTCGTAAGCAATTCCATAAATTAGCCTATAATTGTATCATTTCGAAACCTCGGCTATCATTTGAATAATGCCTCAAAGTCATCCCTAATCTTGTTTCGTATACAAAGAAAAAAACTGCCTGTTCCCTCCATATAACTCAAATCGTATTTCTGAATAGAATTTATAATGAAATCGCATCGTCTGTGCGTTATCCGACTGCGCCAGGAGAGTTGTGTTTTTCGAGAATATGCATATATGTATGTATGTATGTATGTATGTATGTATGTATGTATGTATGTATGTATTTATATATTTATGTATGAATGGATATCAAAATGAAGGGCTTTTAGTAGCCATTCTAGAATGGACCGGCTCTACCGGTGCGATACCACGGCCTCACAGAAAACTGTCGTGAAACGGCTCTGTGCTATGTTTCGTTCAGTGAGTCAGGTGGCCCAACTTCCCTAATCCCCGTATCCCTATTCCCATTCCCTATTCATCGACTCATAAAGGCTGGCAACGCACTCTCGCGACTCTTCGGATGTCTTGAGTGTCCATGAGCGACGGCAGTTGCTTTTCATCAGGTAACCCGTCTGCTGGCTTGCTCCCAAATATATCATAAAAAATATCTTCTAGCTTTAAGTTAATCGTTACATCAATTTTAGTTTGAGTCCCGGGAAAATACTCATGCTTAAAGCTTCAACAATGGCGTAATAATTGCTTTTGTCCCCGACCCTGCTACAACTAATAAATATTTAACATTATCTCACGGCATATTTTATCCATTTCTAGAAAATACTGTATTCACACTCCCTGGAAAAGGTGAATATTTCTGTGGGAGTATTTTCGTCGGTTTTCGTCGGGCAATTTCAGTTGACGTTTCAGTAACATTTAACGTTGAAATTTTCCTCTCGTCGTGCCTTTGATACGAAATTTTGAAAATCCTCTCGCACAGCTTTTTTTAATTGGCGAATAATTTGTTTGTTTTTACATCGATAGCCTGAATATAGGTTGAAAAAAGATGCTATACTGATATTGTAAATGCGAAAGATGTGTGTCTGTTAATCTCTACATTTAAGCCGCTAAACCAACTGAGATTTTGCATCTCGAAAAGATGTACGATGCCCAAACCTTTGAATCATGAATTTTGGTACAAAGAAGATAGGAGCGTAAGATGCACGAGTTAGTTGGGCTATTGTTAATCAATAAAATCACATTTATTTATTCTGCCGTAAGAGAGCCATGCTTTGGCACAAATAGGCCGGCTCGACCGGAGTGATAACAAAGCCTCACAGGAAACTGGCGTTAACGGAGTTTTGCTGTGTTTCGTTCAGTAAGTGAGTTTACCGGTGGCCCAACTTCCCTTATCTCTCTATCACAAATACGTTCCCTATTCCCTCATAAAGTCCAGCAACGCACTTGCGACTGTTCGGATGTCACGAGTGTCCATGGACGACTGCAGTTGCTTTCCATCAGGTAAACTGTCTGCACGCTTGCCCCATAAATATCAAAAAATCTTGTGACATCTGAGGAGTCGCAAGTGCGTTACCGGCCTTTATGAGGGTATAGGGACAGGGGAATAGGGAAGTTGGACCACCGGTAAACTCACTCACTAAACGAAATACAGTACAACGCGGTTTACGCTAGTTTCCTGTAAGGCCGTGGTATCACTCCGGTCAAAGCACAATCACAGTTTAAGCTGCGGTCACACAGTGGGTAAAAGTTATTCTAATTTTGTCCAAACCACGAGCGTTCAGCAATTACAAACGTAATCTGCCAACATCTGTGACAAATTAATGTAAATTGAGAAATATTTGGCCCTTTTTAGCCACGCCATGAATACGTGACGCATTTGTCATTGTTAGGGCGAACTGTTAGGAAAATTAGGGGCGAAACGTTTTATGCTGAAACCCTTTGGTCTCTCATTTGTTTTGTAATTTGACACCCCTATATCGCTTTGCCGACACTTTGTAGCAATAGACTTAAAAATAGCACAACTTTAAAACAAACGACCATCAAGGAAGTTGAAATAGATACAGATAGTAAATCTAAGTAATTTGGTCGGGTTATGTCAAACTCAGTCAACATATTACAACTTAAGAGCGTCCATAGCCTAACGGGTAAGACCTTTGGTTCGCACTCGAGAGGGTGCTGGTTCAAACCCCGGTGGAGGCGTGTACCAATAAGATATTTTCCGATCTACTACATAATACGGATTCATTGCCGTGGGAGAGCCATGCCTCGGCATGAATGGACCAGCTCAACCGAAGTGATACCACGGCCTCACACACAAACTGGCGTGAAACAGCAATGTGCTGTGTTTCGTATAATGAGTGATTTCACCGGTAGCCCAACTTCCCTATCCCTATTCCCTATTAAAGGCCGGCAACGCACCTGCGACTCTTCGAATGTACGAGTGTCCATGGGCAACTGCAGTTGCTTTCCATCAGGTAATCCGTCTGCACGCTTTCTCATTAGATATAAATAAAATAAAACCTTATGTGTAATAAAGTTGATTACATGTGAGTACTTTCGTTGTTCGTATTTATAAACGAAATGTTATCCTTTTTTATAAATACAATTAATTTTTTTTTTTTTGATATTTATTGGACAAGCGATAAGACAGGCTACCTGATAGTAAGCAACTTGTTAATTTGTCAATTCCATGTAGATTACATATAATTGATCTGTCGGCTGAGCTTGACGTAACTTCGCGATCTGTATCTATTTCAACTTCTCTGATTGTACATGAAATTCTCATGTCACAGTTTTAGTTATTTTTCAGCCCAAACGGCTTTTTACTCGACTGCGCCAGAATGTTTGTGTTTCGAGAGTATGTATATGTGTATGTATAATTTTTTGGCATGCTCTGCAGCCTAAACGGCTTGATGGATTTTAACATATAAGTATCGTTAGGTTCGTCTTATTAAGGCAAGCGACATTGGGTACATTAAAAATTAAAAAAAAAAACAGAATGGTGGATATTATTGAAGTCCTCAACATTTTGTTGAGGTTCCAAAAAATTTGGGCTTGGGTAGTACTAAGCACACACCCAAGTCGCCAACATTTTTAACCATGATTTATTCGAAGGCTTAACGAGACAAAGATCTTAACAATTAGAAAAACTTTTCTTGTTCATTTAAAACGTTTTTCTTGTAATTAAGCTTTCATTTATGCAAATGGACTTTGTTAATGATACAATTATCTTAATCTGAAAGTAAATAAATGAGGTACTTTTATTTATTTTCTTACTCGTATGATCTTAATATAAATAACTATCTAGCTATAAAAGTATATATAAGTAAAAAATATAGGATTGATATTTTTATATCTTTTTAACCGAATTCCAAAAACGAGGAGGTTATATGTTCGGCTGTGGATTTTTTTGTATATTCAACCCTAGCTCCGCCCTTTGTGAACCGATTTTCAAAATTTTTTCTTTGTTGTATAGGGTATTGTTTCGAATAGTCCTATGTTCACTATGGTGGTGGATGATGATGGGAACTATGAGTAATCGAGAGAACTCCTCAAATTTGTATAAAAACATATATTGTTTTAACTACTATTTATGTTTTTTCCTTTGGAAGTCGGTTATAATTTTTCGTTATAAATTATAATAAGATTTTTAAACCTGGCTAAATGCTGGCAATTCACTCGCAACTTTCAACGTAACTACGCTATTAAAATATTTTACGTTCTACTATGTTATAAACTTGCAAGTGTGGTAGTTTGTTTATCTTACCTTCTCTATGAAAACAGCTTGTTCCACATCAACATCGACTTCAAACTTGATTATTAGCATAGACTTAGAATTTGAATAACATAAGCTAGTTCTGGCCTTGAAAAATTAATATACTCAAAAGAGAACACAAGCGAAGCCGCGAACGAAACTAGCGTGTCTATAAAACTCTTGGTCGCATTTTCTTTTGCGAAATCGTTTCTTGTTAATTCCGTTTTATTTCGCAGCTTAACGTCGCTCAATCTCCATAATCTTTTGTAATCAGTAGCCGCTTTTATTGTTTCCCAAGAAAATGTTATTTTAAAATACTTATACTGTAATCCAGCTTTTTCTTCATTCCACGCGAATGACAAACAATGCTGAGGAAAATTAATTAAAGACGCACAAAATATTTCGAATATTTTCATTTGTTCCTGTTTATTGTTTGTCAAATATGTTCATACTTATATTATATTAATTGAGAAAGTGTATTAGTCTAGGAATCTGTATCTGTCTCTATACCAAATTCAAATAAAAACAATTTATCGGATCGGCCGTAGATAAGCCGAAAGATAGATAGGCCAACATATTTAGAAATCATTATTATTGTGCACGCTCAAGATTGGCGGTTATGGTCGAGCGCAGAGACGAAACAAGCACTGAGCACGACTAATTAGTATATTAGTAGTTTTTCTTAAGCTGCATATCGTGGGAAGATTTTCTTATCCCCATAGTTGTCTATTGTTCTTGAACTTGTTTTGTGTCCGTGTGTAATGTTGTGTATACCTTGTAAAAAATGTGTTATACTACTCCATCTAACATGCTAATACTAATAAACACGTTAACATTATTATTATTATTGGGTGACGGTGTGTCGCTGTCACAGAGGGGCCACGGAAGATCAGGTACCATGGACCTGCCACGGCCGAAACCTGAGTGGTTTTTTCTTTGAGTATGTGCTGTGGGCATTAAATGTTGTAATTTTCATAGGTTTATTTGTGAAGTTGATTATTTATTATTATTTAGTGTTGTTTTCTTATTTTGTGTTTTTTTTTTCATATCATAATATCTGGCTATTCTCTGTCCCGTGTGTGCTTAATAAAGTGATTTTAAATTTTTAATTTAAACATTTTTCACCCTCTGTCAAAAAATGTCATTTCCATACAAAACGTGACTGTAAACAAAGTGTTGTCGATTTATCGTTGCAATTCGCGGTTTGTATAGAAATTCGACAGACGGTTAAGGCTTATATATGGGCCACCGGGGTAAGTTTAACCTCTTATAAGTATGTTAAAACGTTAAGCACGTCAGCCAAAAAAAATACGTTATAGAATGATCTTCATTCTTACATTACCAGCGAAGACTTTTTCCCTGAACGTACAGTTAATCAGAAAAAAAAGAAACCGTGGACCTCAATTTTTGTCAGAAACTGAAATAACTACGAAACTAACCGGTTAAGATGAACCATTTTATTTTACAAAATACAATATAAGTAACACTATAAACCCTCAGGATGAATTCTTTATTTATGTTTTTATTAATTATATAATTATTATTTTCTGTTAGCAGGGGGGTTGATTTTCGAAACTCCGAATGTATGGGCAAGGCCGTTGGCGCCTGTATTCCCCTTAATAAACCATACCTGAATTTTTAAAAAATAAATTTTCAATCACTCGCTGAACAAGTTGTGTAGAGCCTACGGCTACGAGATGCTACGCGCTACGGCGATTGACGTAGTCCGCTACGAAGTGCTACGTACAAAATATACGATAGAATTTACATAATAATAATATGACCTTATTATATGAACCAAAAAAAAGCGAATGTTCAAAATAGTTTAAAATGTTTTTACCACTATCGAAACGGGCAGCTCAATAATACGGAAGGATAATCAATTGAATTTGAACAATCACGTTTTTTGTACGGAAGTCCTTTTAAAGAGGGCAAACGAGCAAACGGGTCACCTGATGGAAAGCAAGTACCGCCAACCATAGATTATACTGTGCGAGGCAGAAAGTTACGCGCAAAGCACATGGTAGAAGACTGCCACTCATCAAGATGATTTGGGTGGAACATTTTTCGCGCAGGACTGCAGATGGAGTGATTCCGAACAATTTCTCTGAGTTGTTACTAGTATATCTAAATATCTTTCATCACATTTCTGGATATAGCAGTTATATCTGCTGGAAGAAATCTCTGTTAGAGATAAGCAGTACATTTGTATATGCAACAAATAGTAAATAAATAAATAAATAAATGTAAAAACAATTACAAAAGTACGCGATCTCTGACAGAAGCCTAGCGGTTGTAGCTGAAGCGGTTCTTGACATTTACCCTAAAGACAGACGCACAGACTTATTATGTAATAATGATTGCCCTTTCGGTATGGGATCCTAAAAACTCCCCTCAACCCCTACACACATTAGTATTTTGCTACAAAAGGTTCTATTGTAAGCGTGTAAATCCGAGTGTTGTTTATTTTACGCTTCAATAGGGGTCCTCTATTGACTTTAAGGCTTATAGAGTGCGAGATTTCAATTTTGTTTTGTGACCGAGGCGATAAATTTTTAAAGCCCCGTCAAATTGCGGCCGTAATTAAAATGTTTTGTTACGAAAACATATTACACTTAAGCGTTATTGATTTTGAGACATAAAATTAAAACCTTTTTGGTGCGTCCGTGACCTACTGGGTAAGAACTTTGATTCGCAATCGAGAGGGTGCAGGTTCGACTCCGGGTGGAGGCGTGTACCACTGAAACATTTTCCGATCTCACGTACATAATACGGATGCTGATAATACTTCTGCAGAATGGGCCGGCTCGACCGGTGCGATGCCAAGGCTTCACAGAAAACTGGCTAGAAACGGCGTTTTGCTACGTTTTCTTAATCACCTATCCCTATTCCCATTCCCTTATAAAGGCCGGCAACGCACTTGAGATTTTTTGATATCGCAATTGTACATGGGCGACGCCAGTTGTTTCATCAGGTAACCCGTCGCTTGCTTGCCCCCTAAATATGATTAAAAAACCTTTTTTGGTTATATTTCAACAATAAAAAACAAAAAAACAAATAGTAAATTACAGTTACATATATAGGGTGTAGCCCCTTATAAGGTCATTTAAATCTTGTCCCATTGACTACAGTTAAAAATATCGTCTACATATAACGGCCACAATAATGAAAAGTCTATAGACTTTAGTAAATACATAGATAATAGTTAAACTAAACTGTACAAGCAAATGTAGTCATAGTTTTTCCATAAAAATGACATAACATTTTTTCGCTTCTGCTGTAGACTCTATATACGAGTAAGTTACATAATATATACCTATTATGCATTCGCTCTAGATTGGCGGTACGGTTCATTGACTCTCAGTCAAATTTCTATATAAACCGCGATTGTCAATAACAAAGTGGCAACACTTTGTTGACAATCGCGTTTCGTATGGAAATGACAATTTTGGCAGAGGGTTAATTAACCATACCGCCAATCTTGAGCGAATTCACTATAAAGTATTTAAACTTAATTTTGTTATACCCTGTTTTTAAATTTTGTTTTATGTGATAGTCCAGATATGGTTTTTATACATGATATGGTATTAGATTATGAATTGCGGTTTTTAAACGTATGACAAAGTTCGTATATGTGTCATACAATACATTCTTACCGCCAGAAAATCTTTTGATTAAATCTGTGATCAAGAGCTTTTGGAATAGTTGGTTTTCACAAATCAGTACGCCTGTAAATGTAATGTTACATTTTGTAATGTTACTCAGCTAAATGTCGAGGAGGGTGTTTGTTCAGTGTTACCAAAGCCCTAACGAGTAGACACACACAAAGCTAATACCAAAGGCTTGTTAGCCCTTTGAGTAGCTTAAATGTCAACAATATTTTTTGACATTTGAGACTAATGTCTTTTGTTGTCTGTCTGTTTATACGTAATAAGTAGGTAAGTGGGTAACTAAATGTTAACTACATTTTACGTCGTTTAACTTGCCACTAAATCCTTTGTTTACATGAAGTTAATAAGTTAAAATTAAGTTATAATTTTAAGTTATTAAGTATATATTAATTTACCTACTTAATACGTGTAAGCTAGACAGGGAAACGAAAATTTTAACAGAGTATATAAATGGAACAGTTTTTATGAAGATGCCTTATCTTCTTAAAAAATTACATCACGCGGCTTGTATGTGTGCGTCACAAGTATTAATGCGCCGTCGTACGCATACATAAGCTAATTTCGACCCATTTTTCAGTCACGTCAGTTAAGGCTAGCACTACACCTTTGGAAATTTACCAAAACGGATGCAACCGAATTTCCTTGAAGACTAAAATTACAAACGAAAAACGTGACGTATGACACATTATGTACGTAAATACTACGTTACGGATTAATAATCAGCTTAAAATTTCACTACAGGTAATTTAAAAATCGATCATATCATCGATCAAAATTAATGTGACGAGTGACAACCCTGTATCTTGATTGTCATTTGTTACTTCAAACGCCTAGACGACGGAGTTGCTCCACTCTTCCGTATCTGTATTCCGATTTCAACGTGATAAGAAGTCTACCAGTAAACTGCATGCCGAATTCCAGTATAATCTTTCTGGTGATTTCGGCAACGCATTTAATTAAGTTTTGATAATATCACTAGAATAGCCGTTTAATTTTTATCATCAACTGCGGGTAACACCAAAGGGAATAACTAGTTTTGTCATGAAATAACTATTTGTTCACACAATGAATTATGGTATTGTTTAAGTAGTAAGAAACAGTCTCTGAAACGAAGCCAAGTCTGTACCAGACAGGTCGTTAAATTATTTTTAGTGTCATTTGCAGTATAATTGTGGCATATTTTACAATTTAAATTCAAAGTGTCAAAGCGGTTTTCATTCATTCATTCTTGTACCAATTTAATAACTTGCTTTTAACCGTACTTAAACTTTATCTCATTGTAATATTTTGTTTTGGTAACTTTTTTTAGAAATCTTCGAATATTCTTTTCTCATTTAAATTATAATCGCATCAATACTTTTCATATAACAAGTTAATTATTAAGATTCTTAAAATGTCGAAAATACGATTTAACATCACACACACATACCATCGGAAAAATTGATACAGATTCAGTTGACGGACCTATGTCAATTGGTTGAAATTCCGTGTACGTCGTGATATGTTGACATAACGTGATCAACTTACTTGGCAATCAAAAAAAGCTATCGCAATCTGGCTCTTAATCAACTTTATTGGTGGTGTGTATAAAAATATCGATACCTGCTTTACAAGGGTCCATCCCTACGTCATCCGAGTGTTTGTTCTCGTAGTTCGTCGACAGCAGCTCCTCTATCGTGAACCTGTGAGGCTCCTCCCTAGCTAGGGTTGTGCTCAAAAGTATCGTCATTATCGCCCCCACACCCGCTTTACGCACATTACACCACATTGTCACCGCTCACTGTTCACCGCACCATAACATAGTTAAGAATTGTACCTGGAACAAAAAGTTACTATGTAAAAAATGAATACAGCCGAACGTAGAATCTCCTCGTTTTTTGGAAGTCGATTAAAAATGTTTACCGCCCTGTGGTCATTTTAATCAACTTTGGATCTTACCATCGTGAGATAGGTAATAAAGTTTCTACTCAAATTTGTCAAAGTACATCAGAGGAAAAGAATTAAGATATTGAGACCGCAGTATGCACATTTAGTATCTCAGGGTGTTAGTAGGAGAGCCCAAGAGTGGAATTTTGGATTCACTCGAGCGCGTCAGATTAAGCTAGTGTAGGCCTTCTACATGTCTCAGTGTCTATCATGGTATAAAAATTTCTTAGTTCGATTCTTAAAAAGTTACTTTATAAATACTGAAATGTCATCGAATCTGCCAGATTAAGATAGGTGGTGTTAAAAATACGCCAAAGAACTCTTCCATATAAAGCAGCAAGATTTAAATGTAAGGTAAGCCTGTAATAATAGAACAACAAAGTCTCATATTTTATTTCCATAACTAAACTTCCCAGATATTTTATGTCACATTCAACTAAATGCTTTAGGGCTTGATGTTTAAAATCGTTCAACAAATGTTGAATATTAACAATTTTTTCAAAGAAATTTCTGTTTATAACCTTAAAATCGCTGTAGTCTTATCCCACCGGTAAGACAAAAATGACCATATTAATTTTTCAACGTTTTACCTAATCTACAATACGTTTCTACAAAAATAGCACTCTCACCTCACCGGGTTTGTGGCTTATCTCAAAGGGTGACATATAAGTATTTAGCCGTAATATGCCGCGTCGCGTCGCTGTCGCTTAGTGTCGCTCCAATGCGATTTCTCCTCAGAAATAATCACACATTATTTCACGTAAATTTCAGAGGTTGTCGATAGCGACAACCTCTGAAATTTACTTTTCAAAATGCGGCGCGTTATATATCATTGCATACAAAAAATTAAAAAACCCGGCTTGAACTGACAAGTGTGCGATAACCTTTAGGCGAATCTCTACTTAATTTCCTTTGTTTCTAGGTCTTAATGTCAAAAGACGTTTGCAAGAGAAACAAAAGTAAACGACATCACAAGATGTTTCTCACATGCCTCGGGTGAATTAATTTGGGCAGGAAAGGTAAACATTTTTTGTTACTTAAATTATTTACTCACACATAAAAGTACTTTTCAATGTTTCACTTATATTATGGTCAAGTTAATCTTTTAGGGCCTGCTTCACCGCTTACTCATAAGTGTCAGATAGTCTATCCACAACTTTTTTTTGATAGATGTTGTATGAATCTGTCAAAAAAGTTGAAAATAGCCCATATAAACTTTATCAGTAAGCGTTGAAACAGGCCCTTAGTGTTGCAAACTCCTCAGGAACTCCATACAATAGACATATATACACATTATATAAATCATTTAAAAGGATTTCACTATAATTGTAACCTTTAGTTAAGTCATGTACGGTCGACGTCGTAGGTATTAGTCTTGCAGTCATTGAATTGAACTATGCCACGCTGGTCATTTAGTCGAATTGTAGATTTAACAGATTTGTACATGTGACCGTGAGCATCGCTAGATGGCGTTGTACAAATCCCGTATGACATCTTAGTAAACGCGAAACGCGTTCACGGTCGAATGGTAAAAAAAAACTCACACTCGTCACTCTGATGACTGCTGCATAACATACATATGAACATTAAAAATAATATTGATTATGGGAAATATGGGGAATTTATTATGAGGAATAAATTCCACATATTACACATCTAGCGATTATGGGGAATTCTAAAATGGGTAACATACGCTACTTTTGGAAAGATGATACTTTATTCAAGACCATGATACGAGTATTCATGGGTGACGGCAGTTCTGCCGTCCTGAAGTTAAAATGGGGCTATGTACAAAAAATACTTTTCGAGTTATGAGCAAAAGATGCCACAATTTTTCTAGGGGCTTGGTACTTCATGAGGCCAATATTCATTTTAATAACTCGATGACTATAAAAGCTACAAAAATGTTTCTAATACACGTCGATAGAGCTTTTTCTTCTTAATGATGGCATCAAAATGTCAAAAACGACTAGAGGTTGGCTAACGGCATTTAAGCTTGAGGACGGTAGAGTTCCATCACCCGTCTGCTCGCTTGCCC
The DNA here is from genome assembly GCA_026546445.1 of Cyclargus thomasi. Classification (NCBI taxonomy): domain Eukaryota; kingdom Metazoa; phylum Arthropoda; class Insecta; order Lepidoptera; family Lycaenidae; genus Cyclargus; species Cyclargus thomasi. The sequence continues at coordinate 31,048 of JAOTAV010014362.1, read as the reverse complement.
CCTAAATATCATTAAAAAACCGATCTTCCTGAATTTTGGCAATTACTTGAAGAGTAACATAAGTCTTGAAAAATGACATCATTCCGTAAGAATAGTATTTAATTCGTCTTTGTAATTCCACGCGAGCGAAGCCGCGGGCAAAGGCTATAGATTATTAACTTGTAACATTGTTCGTCAATAAACCCGACCATAAATACAAGTTCTGATATTCCTTATGACGACTTACGACCCGATTGCCGACCCCGAGGGAGCGCCTAAATTCTAAAAGGGAGTCATTTACATATGAAACGTAATATGTCAATACGAATAGCGTAGTGATATCCAAACGTCTGTCTGGACTTGGATTTTTGTTCAATGAACAGACATAAAAATGCAATAAAGAAGCTGGTTTTATTTATAGACTGAGATTTGTAAAGGATTTATAATCTTTGTATAAACAATTATAATATTACTTGATATGGTAATTTTATCAATCTAATTTAACGCTTGTAATGTTATTTACATTATAATTAATACTTCAATACTATTATCAGTTGGGGCTTGTAACAATAAGTGAAAATAATTTTGTAGGAAACCGTATCAAAAAAGGCGATTTCGTAATTCGTATCCATGTAACTTTTTTATGCGAAGAATAACTACTAATAAAGCAGTTAGAAAACAAACAAACAATTATGCAGCTGATGTTTGCCAAAATTAAATTTCAATTAGCCACTTCGGCGAAATTTTGTTTAGTTAACGACAAAATGTTTGGGTTGTTTATGACAAATGTACATTAGAGTGTAGATAAATGGAGTTCATTAGCTGTTATGAATAAAATATAAACTTTGAACCATAAATATCTCTGATAGGTCCGACTAAATGTATTAAGTTGGACCAGCTGCGGGTTTATCCATTAGTGAGGCTTTCAAAGTGGCTAGAGATGTACCGAATTCCTTTTAAAACTTTTTAGACCGCGTACCTAATGGTTGGAGATCTCTGGATCTGATGGGTTTGTAAGTAAAATGTTGTGTATCCAATTTTATGTTGTTTTAATTATTGTTGCTTAAAACACTGTTTCATGTTTAAATTTGCTAACACAACATGTAAGAAAATTTTAATCGAAAGGTCATTTAAATTATGGTTCGATTTAGTTATTACGGCTTTATATAGTTCAAAATATTGACTAGTTTCAATTGAAAGTTGTGATTTGTTTCATCGCTTTCAGATAAGTTTCGGATAGTCTATCCACAACTTTTTTTGACTGATGTATGGAGAATGTGTCAAAAAAGTTGTGGATAGCCTATTAGAATTTTATTAGAAAGCGGTGAAACAGGCCCTTAATATTATTATCGTCTAATCTCATATACACAAATAAGTTTGATTTACAGTGACTCATAACTTACGGATAGTTTACGTAAGGGTATCAAAGTTTACAGAACAATAACACCAGTGTAATTGTCGGGCCGTTGAAATTGGTGTAAGACAAGAGAAGTTCCAGTCCCCTACGTTGTATAACGATTAAGCTCGAATTTAGAAACTTTGTCGAACGTCCGAAACTCTAGTTCAAACTCAGCTCAGAGTTTCAAAGACTAATTTGACGGTTATCACTCCAATAAAGTTGTAAAAATTTTTGTTTTGCAGTCCTCATAAGCTTCGCTGATCACGACAAGTGGAAGGAGCCCAGGAAGCATCGAAGAAATTAAAACAGAAACTGTTGATTGAGCTACGCCTCGATCAAATATAAAATTTACAGCTGCCGTCTAAAAAGGGGCACCGGCACCACGCTTAGGCGCTATTCCGCTCCTAGCGATTTTAACTTTTGTACGATTATGAGCTTAAACTCATTAAGTTAAGTTTTGTGTCAGACGGTGCCGTTATTTTATTCAATTTTTAAGGGATCTGTGCATCTTTTTAATATTTGATCGAAGGAGCTAAGTAATTTGTTCGGAATATGTCACGTTAATGTAAGTCGCTATCTGTCGGCAGGGTTTGACATAATGCACTTAGGTTGGCAAATTGATTATGAATCAACTTTCCTTATTGTACATCGGTATTGGTTTCTTCGAATATCGTACAATACCAATATTAATTCAGTGTTAAAAACAGGTCCAAAATATTACGATACAAGTATCGCCACATACGTAACCTGGTAGATGAAACTTAAAAAGCGTCCCTAACAGATTACATTCCGTGACTAGACGATTTAGAGGGAATGAAAAAACTTACTTCGCTTTTAAATGGATTAAAGTGAATCATGTTTCTTTTTTTGTGAGATCGAAACTTTTTTTTTATCGGAAGTGCGGAACGTGGACGCTGTTGAACTTTTGCGATAACTGGCGGAGGTCATGGCTCAGATAACGCGTCCTTTTTGTATATTTTTTACTGTACAGAAGTGATAAAATTAGGTCCGCTCGATTGGACTTATCTATACGCTTTCACCGATACGAGTAGTAAAAGATTTAGGATCCCTATACTAATATTTTCGTGAGTAAATATTTTTTTTCTTAAAAATTGTCTACGTAACGATTGCACTTACAAGACTTAATGATGAATCTTTAGAACTTTTAGATGTCTTTGACTGCGACCTTTTAAATGCTTAAAAAATTAAAAAAATATATTGTTTACGTTGTTTTTTATTGTTATTTTATAACAATCAAATTTAATCGATAAAGTACAAAAACTATTAAAATTCGAATATAATCCTTTCTAGAAAGTTTTATATTTTGCCGTGGGAGAGCCATGCTTTGTCATAATTGGGCCGAGTCGACCGGACCACGGCCTCACAGAAAACTAGCGTGAAACGGCGTTGTGCTGTGTTTCGTTCAGTAAGTAGGTTTACCGGTGACCCAACTTCCATAATCCACCTATCCCTGTTCCCATTACCTATTCCCTCATAAAAATGCCGACAACGCACTTGCGACTCTTCGGACGTCACGAGTGTTCATGGGCGACGGCAGTTGCTTTCCATGAGCTAACCCGTCTGCTCGCTTGTCCTCTAAATATCATAAAAATATGTTATTAAAATACTGTGTGTGTGACGTCATTTAATTATTTTGCCTGTTTCCCAACTGTAATTTTATATCGAGGGGCTAAAGTAGATATCTGGCATTAGTCACCCAAGAAAGTATATTCGGGCATCTTTTACTTTAGATATATTTTAATATCTATGGACGCTTCACACCACGTCAGCCTGGTCCCGCGGTAAATACCCGAAGGACTTGAGTTATAGGTACCAGACAACGGATACTTTCGTCCGATATTCAATAATTTTATACTATACACATATTTATGATTTTTATTATATGATACACAAATTTAATACACATCCAAGATCCAGGAACATTGAAAAATTTTTACTCCGTCAGCGGGATTCGACGCGCGACTACCGGCTTAACGTCACAACGACTAAAATAACGTCATAATTGCTCGTAAATACAAGTACCAGTAAGATCTAAACGTTTTTGAATGTAGAATCGACAAACAAAAAGTATGGAAATGACATAAGGGTCCGTTCGCCTCATGTCATTCCATACATTTTTGTTGGCGATCCTATAAGGAAACGAAAACGTTTAGGTATTGGCTGACCCACCAACATTATAATGAAATTTGTGTAAAATTTTCCTCTACCTCAACTTATCTCTTTATCACGAATCACCTCTTCGGCTGGAAGAAAATTAAGCCCACCTTTAAACCTTCCTAATTCCTATATGCAAAAAGTATTATCTATACATCTTTATATATATATTTCTTCTGTGAGTCTGTGAGTCTTAAACGACTGGACCGAGTTTGATGAAATTTTTTGTGTGTGTTCAAGGGGATCTGAGAATGGTTTAGATTCACAAAATAGCTTGGCAGGACAACGTCTGCGGGTTAACTAGTTATAATTATATTACTTGTAGGACATTAGCTCTTACATAAAAATTGACATACGTTTACAACATAAAAGCAAGGCACTAATCTACTTTCACTAATCACTGTATTAGAAGCTTATAGTCAATAGCTCAAGGTAGTTTTTGAAACCAATCTTCTTAAATTTAAGACCGACGAGATACTGCATTATTACTTTGTAGAAAGTGACTTAACTTTTACAGAAAATATATTCGGTTCCATGTTTATTTGAGTTGTTATTTTTAAATGATAAACCAATATTAATATTATACCTAATTCCCCTGCCGTATCGCAAGTGTGTTTACTTGTCACATAATTTATTCCAAAACAAGCTTTGTTTAAGAAACTAAAGTGATAACAGATAATGTCTACGTGATAATTCTATCATTACATTAACTAGAGGTTAATTTACAGTTGATAGCGCCTGATACATAACATTATCTTATAACAAACTGTAGATACACTTGTAATGATATTGTTATTTGGGTTTTAGCGCTTATTCCCGAACCGGTGCCGATGGTAGGCTCCGTAGTCTCGAAGTTCAGAAAGTGTACTTAAAGTACTAATTTTGAATAAAAATTTTGATTTTGATTTTTATTATTATCTCACTGAATATTTTAACCCCTTAAAATGAACAACAAGGTACTTTAAAAACATATCATTTGCCAATGAAAACTAAAGGGGTTTTCTTATCCGAAACAGTCAAATTTGTTGACCATAAAAATCAATATTGTTAGCTTTCTTCGAAATACGTAGTAATTATATTATATTGTAAAAAACAGATTAATGTTTCCTTTGTTTTTTTTTTTAGTGGCCTAATCGGGAGATCATGGGCAATGCTGTTTGCGTCGGTGGGCTACCAGGTGACGATATTCGATATCATACCGAAACAGGTGTCAGACGCCCTGGATGATATCAAAACCCAGCTTAAGACCTTGGAGAAAGATGGCTTGCTAAGAGGCAACCTCTCAGCTGATGAACAATACAAATGTATTAAGGGTAAGTTCATACAGCTTCTAATTCATTTTAGACCAAGGACAAAACACAGATGACGCATTATCGCTAATAAGAAAGCTTGCAAATACTTATAGCTCAGAAGAAAGAATCTTGTCGGCGAAGAAACTGTAAATTGGTGGAAGTGGTTACTTATATCATAAAGAAGAATATCGCTACGTATTCTTATTTTTATAGTTATATGTTCAGATGTGGATATTTTTTTCATATCGATAATGGCAAACAAGCACACACGAAGCTAATACCAAACATACGTAGTTGTAAAAAACAATGGAGTTTTCTGCGTAGCTACATAAAAGAAATTTCAAAAGCTTCTTTACGGTCTTCAACTTTTTCAGGATCATCCGACCTTGCTGATGCGGTGCGAGGAGCCGTCTTCGTCCAGGAATGTGTACCAGAGAGTTTGGAACTGAAAAAGAAAGTGTTCAAGAACTTGGACGCAGTCGTCGATGACGTCACCATCATGTCCAGTTCCACGAGCACGACTCTACCTTCTTTGTTCTCGGCGGACATGAAACATAAGTCTCAGGTATAGGTTGTACCAAATGCGTTCTTAACTGAAATCGAGTTTTCTTCGGAACACGGTCACTGATTCTTTTGAACGTAATTGAAGATTGTATGTAGCTTTCCGCATCGTCATCCAGCCATAGGGCAGCGTGGCCAACCCAAGACCGCCACTCATGGCCTGCCGCCCCGGGCGGCCTTTTGGCCCTAGGGTAAATAAATACTTTTTGGTCCCTCTGGAACTAAAAAAAAGTCTTGAGTTCATGGTGTAAATAACGTTAGCATTTTCTTCGGTACCTTGGTATGCAAAAAAGTCAACTATAGTTGTTATTCTGGTCGGTACCACTGCATAAAAGGTCCAAAAAAAGCAGAAACTATCTTAACAGCCACTATGGGTTTTGAGGCATATCTACTTATACTATTAACTTTAATTTACGACATTTTCAAGGTGATTGTGTCACATCCAGTGAATCCTCCCTACTACGTGCCCTTGGTTGAGATTGTACCAGCCCCCTGGACGAAGCCTGAGGTAGCCAAGAAGACCCGAGAGATCATGTTGGAGATCGGCCAGGAGCCAGTGTCGCTGTCGAAGGAAATCGATGGATTCGTTTTGAATCGTATTCAGTAAGTCCCAAATTTAAAGACATTTAACCAAATGTCACACCGCGTATAACAAGATCGGTGAAACTATAAAAACTGCCAATCTGTCTGAATGCGATCTGCCACTAACGAATTGTCTGATCAATTGACTCCATCAAATATACCATAGATAGAAATGTTTGATACACTACGCCTTACACTTCCAATTTAGACTTCGAGTTGTATGGCAATCGGTTGTTTTGAATCACCTACAAGATCTTGCTCAGTATAACAGTAGTCAGTAGCACTAGAACAGCTCGTTTATTACCATTTAAATTAAGATTGTTTTTACACGGATCGTCCACAAGTTTTACTACAGAATTCCCCATTAAGATACCGAATAACATAATGTATTCTTCCAATTCTAGGTACGCAATACTGAATGAGGTATGGCGCTTGGTTCGCGACAAGATCGTGGACGTCCAGGATGTAGACAAGGTCATCTCGGAGGGTCTGGGCATGAGATACGCCTTCCTTGGATCCCTGGAGACAGCGCATCTGAATGCTGAGGGCATGGAGAGTTACATTGAAAGGTAATTTAAGAAGAATAGAGAGGTGGTCCAACATTACTGGGTCCAGTTATTTTTTAGAGACCATATAAAGCCAAACGAGGAATGACTTCAACTCACCCGACCAAATAAAGAAGGTCCTCGATATATTATATACTTATATGTGTGTATGTAACTGAATAAAATAAAAACCTCTCTTTGCTACCGTATTCGCTTTTAATCAGGTGCAATTAAATCCGTCTATTCTTATGTGCCTTTTTTCGTTAATAATTCCTGTAATAGGGATATGCATGATTTTTTTTCTTTCTATAAACAAATCTATCGTTGTTGAAAACGATATAGTTCAATTAAGAGCCGGAATAAAAAGTATTAGCTTTTAGAACACTTCGACGCAGCGTGTTTTCTTGTTTGCCTACTGTGTAACATAAACTTTCTTCATAAATGTATTGAGGCGGATTTTTCCACTGAGACCCGCCCCGGCACAGACCGGCACGCTGCGCCCAAGTCTACTCGTACCTTAAAAGTAGTGAGTTAGAAAGAGAGATCCCATATTAATTGTGCCGTCAAAGTTTATAAGTTGCATACAAAGTTCATACCAAACTACGTTTTTAGAAAAAGAGATAGGTAGAAAACTTAAATCGCTAATATCTTAGTTAATTTTAAACAGAATTTAGGGATTTTTTAATTTTGTATATTATCTTTTAGCCCACTATCATAATAATTTGCATTCAATAAATTTTGTTTTACCCGCATCTTCCCTATTGACTCACCTAGGGGCCATTTAAAAAAATAGGACTGTAGATTTACCTACTGAAAAAACCCAAGTAACTATGTCTGTCAGTCAGATATAGTGATTTTATGAATTTCCATTGAGGAAAATTTAAAAAATGTTCGACTATTTCAGATACGGCAACACAATACACAGCGTGAGTGAGACGATGGGGGCGAATCCTCAGATGACCAAGTGCCCCAGTGCACCGAGCATCTGCGACCAACTGAACAAGATGGTTCCTATCGACAGACTGCCTGAACGCCGAGCCTGGAGAGACGCATGCCTTACTCGTTTGGCGCTGTTGAAGAAGGAAATGAACCAGAAGTACAAGAAGTAGAACCTGTATAATATTACTGATGAATGATGATGCTATTAATATTATTATTATGAATAAAGTTATATTTTTTTGTTTTTATTGTTTACTACATGTTGCCCGCTACTCCATTGCACCAAAAATTTTTCATCGGAACCGAACATTTTTCCGAGATGAAAAGTATCATATGTCCTTCCCCTGGACTCAAAGTATGTCTATAACAAATTTCAGGAAAATCGGTTTTGTGGTTTGAGCATGAAGAGATAATAGACAAACTGGCAGACAGACATTAGGTACTTTCGTATTTATAATATTAGTATGGAAGTATGGGTTTGTGATATTTACTTTAAAGTCATTAGCTTAGCTGGCTCCCATCCTAACTTTAAAGCGATGTCTTGACCCTCGTGTGATTATTTTGCGAAGGTAGTAAGCCATCAGACACTTTCACAACATCCGGCGATAAATGCTAGTCCGCAAGTTATCAATATAGGTCGTTGGCCGCTAACCTGCCGAACTGCGAAGCGAGCGCGAAGGCTTGGTGAGTAGGAGGTAGGGTGAGGATTTGATGCAGGCCCAGTAGGGTCAAATTATTGCTCAGGCTCTGTACCCATACACACAAATAACACGGAACATCGTATGGGTCTAAAACTTGTGATTAGTAAGACGCCAAGGATTGGCCGATTAAAAACAAAAGACAGTTTAGATGCAAAAAAAAGAAATAAACCGTACGCAGTTGTTTAGGAATGTTATTAAAAACATAGAAGAATTATAGAGTTTTGGCGGGACGTGAAAAAGTGATGTTGTGTTTTTGTTCCTGGGTCTTGGATGTGTAATATGTGTATCATATAATAAAAAAAATAAATATGTCTATTGTATAAAAGCCCTTCTGGTACTTAGCACGTGGTGTGAAGCGTCCATAATTATTATTATTATATGATTATTTGGAAATCTTAAAAAAAATCACGAAAACACGATTGCTAAACGACGGCACCCCAAAGTGTATATTTACGCAATAAGTAGCTAAATGGTCTGAATCGACATTGCGGTTATGTTTTGAAAAGAAGACTAGATGGCGCAGGTGAGTATGTTTCGCGCCATCTTGTGTTGAATATTCAAGTTACTTTGTAAATTATATTGACGCCATCTACCAGTTGCTGTTTAAAACTGGTTGTAGGGATTGATATTTAAGTATTTTTTAAAAAAATCATAATTATTAATATACGAGTGCTTATATGAGGTTGTAAAAATGCAGAAAAAATATTTTTCGCGTTTTAAGGTTACTCCATTTGATATCAATGTCTAGTTTTGTTGGACTATATACTTCCGAATATTGCCAGTATCGTGACTAGCGCCATCTAGACCTAGCTGATTTTTCCCGTATACGAAATTTTGTATGGATCTGAAAGTCTATAAAGTAATTGGTCCATGTTAGAAAATAAATAATATTGCCCTTTTTTAGGAGGTCTCCCGAAGTTTGTTTTTTTGCAATTAATTTTTAATGTTACTTTACTAACTTATTCTTTAACTTAGCCGGCGTTCGCCGCTCGGTGCACACTGCACGCCCCGTGGTCCACGGGCCGTGGAACATAAAATATAGTAATTTGTAATGGCAACATCTTTTTTGAACACCAGCAAAATACTCGTGTCAAACGGAAACAAAAAAAGTTATTATCTTTCATAAATTTACAGGCAGCAGGATTTATTTACATTTGGTTTTTGTATATAAAAAAGGTTTTTAGGCGAAATAATTTTAAAGAAATATGTTCAGTTAAATCAGCTCGTAAGTGTTCTAATGTTCACGGATTGTATAGTTCCGGGCGAGGACTTGTAACGGTGAAAATACATGTATAAACAGTTTCCCAAATGTGTTACTTCATAGATAATGGATCCAAGAATGTGTAGAAAGATTAGTAGCAGTGAAAGTCTTCCCGATGCTGAAAATGTCGAATACGAGGTCGCTGATATCATGGGTCCCCAAGAAAGCGAGGAGAATTTTCTGTTGGAGGGCAGTCCAGAAAGGCACTCTGTCACCTGGCTAGATGACGATCAAATAGACGAATTAGATCTTAATTTAGACCAAACAAATGATATTTTTTATAGAGTCGATAGTGCAGATATAATTTATCGTAGTAAAAAGAAAAAATGTAAGCTAATAGGAAAATACGTTATGGGCGATGTGTTAGGGGAGGGCTCCTACGGAAAAGTTAAGGAAATGTTGGACTCCGAGACGTTGTCCAGAAGAGCTGTTAAAATTCTAAAAAAGAGAAAACTCAGAAGAATACCTAACGGTGAACAAAATGTCCAGAGAGAAATACAACTGCTACGGATACTTAGACATAGAAATGTGATAGAACTAGTCGATGTAATGTATAATGATGAGAAGCAGAAAATGTATCTTGTCATGGAGTTTTGTGTAGGTGTTCTCCAGGTAAGTAGACTTAAGTTGATGCAAATTTTGTTTTTATAAAAATTTTAAATCTTATTAGTTCTATGTATCATGTAAGCTACTTGTTCTATGTGTATTATATTATCTTCTACTAATTATTTTACATTTTGATTCTAGGACATGCTTGAATCTAGTCCTGGTAAGAAGTTTCCTCAGCGCCAAGCGCACAATTACTTCACCCAACTATTAGACGGCTTGGAATATTTGCATGGACAGGGTGTTGTACATAAAGACATCAAGCCAGGGAATCTACTTCTCACCCTCGACCAGACGTTGAAAATTACAGATTTTGGAGTTGCTGAAGTAAGCAGCTTTTATTCCAAAAACAGTTCAATTCAAATTTATTCTTAAAAATGCTGCTTTTCTAAATTATATGATATACAATTAATAAAAACAAGAAATAAGAATTCCTCTTTAGGAATTATAATGTTACTTATATTGTGTAAAAAAATTGTTCATCTTAATTGACTAGTTTTGTAGTTTATGCAATTTTTGCAAACAATTGTTGCCCATGGTTAATTTTTTTCTGATGAACTAAAAGTTCATGGAAAAATTCCTCAAAAAAGCATTCTATTATATATACATTTTTTGGGTAATGTGAACATTTTACAAACTTATAAGAGGCTAATCTGCCTTGCTGGTCCATGTACAAGCCTATAATATGTATAATTGTGTTGTTACTTCATGGGATTTTATATTTCAGGCCTTAGACATGTTTTCACCTGAAGATACATGCTACATAGGACAAGGCTCCCCAGCTTTTCAGCCACCAGAAATCGCAAATGGAGCAGAAAAATTTTCTGGTGTGAAAGTTGACATATGGAGCAGTGGAGTTACATTGTAAGTATTTTGTTTATAACATTACATCAATGACATTATATTATTATCAGACAACTTTTTTTTGACAAGATATAAAAGTTTCGACAATATATTACCTATACTTATTTTCGACACCTGGGACTCCCTCAGCTCTTGATGGTGCGCCAAGGCTTACCCACTATAACCTCCCATTGCAACACGCAGCAAGAAGAATCTAAAGCAGAGCCTGTGTGTTTTTTGAAGTCATACCTGCTACACACTTAATTTATCTAGAGCTAAAAGTTCTTTGAATCTCTAAAAAGCCTTCAGAAAAAACAACAACCTGACATGGGCTGATCATGATAACTTCTAAGGAATTGAATGAGTAAACATATGTAAATGTAAATGTAGTATATTATTGGAGATGACTCATAGTCCTGAAGTATCTGTACTGTTGCCAACAACATGCTCCGAGAACATTTGACCTATTTTCAGTTATAAATTTCTTTTGTATATGCGACAAAAGAATACCAATCAGTTTACATAACACACTTTGTCAGATTGACTGAATACAGTTGAAGAAACTCATAAGATTTGATTTGATTTATCTTTCTTTGAAAAGTAAAAAAATATAATATGTTTCCGACATAATATAATTATTCAAAAATTCATAAAATAAAATTTTAGTATTAATTTTTATTGCATAACTTATTTTAATTGTGTATATTAATAGCCTCAGTTCTTAAATTGTATATTTTTGTATCTATTAGTTTTAATATTGTATACACACTGTATGAGTTCTGAATAAAGAACAAATATATAATACATGATAATTTAATTCTTGTTACTATGAAATTATTTTAATGACGCATGCACGCAACTATGATCTTGCACTGAAATTATTCTTGCCATTGTTCTGTACATTAAATAATATAAAAATCTACTTTCTTCTAAATTGTTTGTCTTTTTGCTACTGTCACAAAATTCTGGACCGATTTTTGTGTTATTTAGCATGGACATAGAGTAGGCCACGAGTAACCCAAAAAGGCTGCTTTTTTGCGGAAAAAGGTATGGTTGTCGCGGAATGCCCTGTACTGTTATACAGTAAATTTTTTCACGTTCCAGATACAACATGACAACAGGTCGGTACCCGTTCGAGGGGGACAACGTGTATCGGCTCTTGGAGGCGATAGGGAGGGGGGAGCCGGCGCCCCCACCGCCCTCGCTCGGCCCTCCCCTCGAGTCCCTCCTCACACAAATGTTGAAACGGGACCCCGCGCTCCGACCCACCGTGCACGAGATTAGACGACACCCGTGAGTACTGAGCCTTATATTTAAGCCGGCATTAATTTTAAGCGCTTAGTATTTAAAAGTATGATTTTGTGATGCTGTTTTTATACATAAAGATACTCATTTTAAATGAAAATAGCATTTCAAAACAGCACTGACTCGGCAAAACAGCACTGACTCTATATGTGAGTGGGGACACCACAAAAGATAACTATTTTTTAAGTATTCTTTGCGCAGCCTCTACAGAATAACCTTCAACAGTTTAGAATGCAAATAAAACTGCTTCAGTGTGTAAATCTTCAATTTAAAATTACATTTAATTTATATGCAAAACAAGATCCGTTGCGCCAAATTTTATTGATCGCGCAAAAATCATGTATATTTTTCCGGGATAAACAGTTAACTATATATTATAGTTTGACCACAAGCGATATACCTCGCCGCGCTGTTCTGTCAGTTGGCCGTCAACACTGACGGCGCTAGTATTCTTACCCGTCCCACGTTCCTAGGGCGCGGTACAAAGGCTGTGGTCAAGCAGTATATTTGATCGAAGGGCCAAGCTATACGTTTCAGCCTAATGCCTAATGCCATCAACTTATGTTTCAAATTTTTTAAGGTGGGTACTAGCCGTGCCTGCGTTGCCGGCGGGCGAGCGTGCGGTCGCGCCGAGGTCACGGCGCTCGGACGACTTGCACACGACGACCGTCATACCGTACCTGGTAGAGCGGCACTATCAGGACCCGCACGACTATTTTACGGAACGGGAACTGAGGAATGGTCAGTATTTACTAACTAGCTATAAACTGCAGCTTTATAAAAGTTCGCGAGATTTTTGTGAGACTGTGATATAGAAATTTCCAAGTTTTGCTCTAACAGATTTTTGCAAGATAAAAATGTCGATACTCAGTTCATTTAGTTTATCTTTAGCACGTCTTAACTCATAGATGGCGTTAGTAGTACAATACTATTTTATTATTATCTATAATATTATTGTTATTTTATTTTTAAACACATCTACACATATTCTCAAATTAACATGCTCCAGCCCAAATCTAAAGCTCTTAGAGTTTTTCTGTAAAGTGTACCACAAACAATACCCGTAGTATTGGGATATAGAGGGCTCGCTTCGCTTCGCCTAATTAAGGTCACTTTCCTTTCATGCACACCCACGCAACGATGTTTTTTTCTTCGTCTTCCTAACAGATATCCTTACCTGTTAGGAAGACGAATAAGCAACTTGCAAGTTTTTATTTTGTCACTTGTTTTCTATGTCCATAATATGTATGTTTATCACGGATGTGGTCCGCATGCGGGGGACAATATGCTCCCAATATTTCAAGTCAGCGTCAAAGGTGGGTATGTGTCGTGCTGCGTCGCTTAGCTGCAACGTCCTTTGTGCAGTGCTAAAATTCGTATTCAGAAAGTCTATTTCATTAAAGCTGGTTAACTTTAGTCTTCTCACTTCTAGTGATGTTATTGTTGATTACTATTATTAGTTCCGCCGTACATTATCTGCGTTTCTGATCAAAAAAAAAATCGGACGCCTAGCTGGAACGCAATCTGAGTGCCGAGTGCAAGTTTTTTTTTACATTTGACCGTGAACGCGTTTACTAATATTTTATATGGGACTAGTTGACCCCGCAGACGTTGTACTGCCGAGCTATTTTGTGAATCTAAACCATTGTCAGATCCCCTTGAACACACACAAAAAATTTCATCAAAATTGGTCCAGTCGATTTAGAGAAGTTCAGTGCCATACACACTCACAGGAGAATTATATATATTAAGAAGATTTGTACATATATGTGACCGTAAGCATTGCTAGGTAGCACTGGGCACTCATCTCAAATTTCAATTTGAAATTTCTATTTTTGTATCGTACGATTTTTTATGATCAGAAATTCGGATAATGCGCGGTCGGACTTACATTGTAAATATGTATCTATATGTGCAACGAGCGCATGATACTTGTGTTAATCTTAGTACAGTATTAATCTAGTGTACGTAATATGGCCATTACAGATTTCAACAACTCATGCAATCCAGGTCAAGTTCATCCTTGCATTTGTTGGTTCGTAGTGTGAGATTACGTGTGATTAAGTTACTAACTAGAACCTCGACTTTTAGTCAAAATGCCACCGCAAAATTAGTAGGCGAAGTTCGAAAATGCATAAAGTTTGATAAAGTACAACTCTAAGAAGTGATTTAACAATATTCAAAACAAAATCTTCTTTTTTAAAACTTAAGGTTTTACCAAAACCTGGCAGCACAACGTGTCATAAAATATAGCAATGCAACTTGGCTAAATTCAGGTCGATCAATTGTATCTAATGCCTTATAGAAGCCAAATAACTGATAAAAAGCCTATAATTAAGACGCAATGGGGAAATATGCATATAAAACAAAATTTATTAAATGGTTATTATTATGATAGTTGGCTAAAATATGTACAGAATGACAGGAAATCTCTGAATTCTATTTAGAAATGAGTAAGATATTAGTGATTTAAGTTTTCTACCCATCTCTTTCTCTCAAAACGTATATTTGTATGAACTTTGTATGCACTTTGACGTCAATATCGGATCTCTCTTTCCAACTGACAAGTTGTGCTTGTAACTTTGTTGTTTTAAATTTTATAAAAAAAAAACTGATTGGACTACATCCTTTTTTCAATAACGATTGTTTTATTTGCTATTGCGGTTTGTATAGAAAACGAAGAATGTGAAGTTCTTTGATCTCTCTGGAGAAATTACTAATTTTGCTTAAAACACTGCTTGAATATCCTGACAAATTAAAATGCTAACTTAATTTATTAAATGAGTTTTTAGGATTACAAATTATTAATGTTATTTACATTTAATGTTAAGAAAAAAATAGGAGAAGGTATAAATATTGCCCCGGTTTTTACTGAATCTTTAAAAACAGTGCTTTTTTCAAAAATAAACATTTTTATTCTTAATAAACACCCGTTAAAAAGCTATAAAATTAACAAACAATCATATCGACGATAGTGCGATGAAGATGCCCAATAGTGACATCTCTTGTCGACTAGAGTGTACTAACAACTATACGTACTGCCGT
Organism: Cyclargus thomasi; assembly: GCA_026546445.1. NCBI lineage: Eukaryota > Metazoa > Arthropoda > Insecta > Lepidoptera > Lycaenidae > Cyclargus > Cyclargus thomasi. Next base: position 15,815 of record JAOTAV010014362.1, on the reverse strand, counting down.
CATACGGAAAAAGACGGCTACATGACATGGTGCTGATGTCATGTATAATAGGGGAAATTGAAAGAGAGCCAGTTGACGGACCTACGTCTTTGGGTCGGAATATGTCAATTCCATGTACTTCGTGATCTGTCGACTGAGTTTGACATAACCCGACTGAATTACTTAGATCCACGATCTGTATCTCTTTCAATTTCTCTGATTGTACATTAAGAATCGTGTAATGTCGTGTCGCTTTACTGCATTGTCATAATAATTTATTTACAGAAATGGGTGACTGTTCCCGTACAATGTCGACGGCCGAGATATCTGACGCGGAATCGAACCAGTGTAAGAGAAGGTGGCATTCCTCCTGTGGCCGCCTGCCCTGCCGTCTCACGTGACTCTATTGATTGTGTACTACTGTTTATCACCTGCTACCGTATACTGTGGTTACAAGGCGAATTGACTAGTAAAGGTGACTTTCCGATCCTTGCGGCATGCGACTAAAACAAAAATAAAACGATACTATGAAATAGACTAGGTAATAGTTATATTTTCATATATTGGTGTAACGATGCTGCCACTGCTTTGTGGCAAAATAAAACTTTTACTCTTATTCAGAGCGGCATTTTATTATTTTTTTTTTGTTGATAGCGGTTCGCGTGCTACTAGATTTTGGAAAGCCATAATATTATGACATTTATAAACATTATCATATTCGATTTCTTTGCTGTCACTTGCCCTTGTTAAGCCGCTTGCACTGACCAGAAAATGTTGCTAAAATTCTAAAATCTTCAGATAGATTCATAATATTACAAATGTCTTTTAGTGTTATCTGAATCACTTTTTTACAGTCAGTAAAATTATATGTCTAATTTCTTTCTTTAACTATGGTAGATTCATAGTATATATTTTACTGGGTAACATTAAAAGAGAGTTTCTATTTGGAGGCCATTTCTGGTATTACTAATTTGTTAATCTTGCAACCAGGCAATCTAACTTCAGTTTAGGTTTGTTCTTGCTATCCGAAGAAAATGGTAATTAAATGGCATATCTGACTAAATTATGATAACCTCATAGCCAGGTAATAGAGCACGTAGACAATCGAGCTAGAAATATTATTAATTTTTTGTCCCTATTTTACATGCGATGTCAACTATCGTGCATCTTTTGTTTAAAAAATAAAGGAATGACGTAAATAAAAAAAATTAGCAGTGACGATTTTTTTTTATTTACGTGTTTTGTGGACTGTGACCAGTAATGAGACCAGACTGTACCTGCTTAGGAAGTTTTCCTCAAAGACGTTTCGCATTGGTTTCTATCGATTTGTTGTGACAAATTCTTGTTATCGAGCTAAAATTAAATCGTGTTACATCTTAAAAATGCTGTAAAATATACGACGTGCCGCTTAATGTTGGATGGTTTGTAGGAAAAATTATATTGTGTAGTAAGACTGCGGAAAACGTGTTCTGTAATATATCACGGAAATTATGGCTGGCAAATGTCTCTATTGCTGCGGATAAATTAAAAAACATGCCATATAATCTATGGTTAGGAGAGTTTTGACGGGGATTTGTATTTTTTGCTAAATTTGTATAGTTGGTCTTGGAGGTGTATTAAATATGTGAATAGCATAAAGGTTTTAAATATATTTCCGTTGTCTGGTACCTGTAATACAAGTCCCTCAGGTACTTAGAACGAGGCCAGACTGACATGGTGTGAAGCTTCCATAGATATATAATCTATGGTTACAAAAACTGATGATTCTATAGAACACAATTCTTAATATGTATAAAAATATAATATTAAGCAATTACAATATATCATACAGCTACTTAAAATACTTAATTTCCAATTTAGATTTTAAATTAAAATTAGTATTAAAATCTTTTTTTAGATGACTTTGTGCTCTAAGTGAAAAATCCGTTTTATTTTGTCGTATCAAAATTCCAAGTTGTCCTAAATTTGTACATCCATAACGCGATAATAAAGTGAATCTAAACAAATGGCGTTGCTAGTCAATTGATATTTATAACATAATTCAGATCATAACATAACACTATGTTTAGCAAATACACAGGACAACATCAACATCCATATTTTTTGTGCAAGGTCTACAAACAATAAACACTACGGAAACATGGTTTTGAATTAATTGGGTTCCTTTAACTTTAATCTTATATCAGCCCGAACGTGTGCTTAGGAAAAAAAGTTAAGTGGGCCAACTCGTGGCGCTCAGGAGCACACGTTAGCAAGACTCGCTCGAGGCGCAGGGTTGTCACTTGTCACGTTGATGCCATCAAAGATCACACTAATGAGACACGACGCTAAATAAAAGAATGAAGAAGACATTTGCCAGTCATATAAGGAATGAAAACTTATACCTTATAGTGTTCTTTTTAATAATAATGTATAAATAACTTAGTAGAGATTTTCGTGTATATGTTAACAAAGTACAAGAGAATGAAACTTTACATTTTAACCTCTCTTCTGCGATTCATTTAAAATCGTGCTAATCTAATAGACCTCACATATTTGTGTATTTGTTGTTTTGTGCTTGGATTCTTTGGCTTTTGACAGAAATTTGTGTAGTTTGTAGAATTTTAATTTTTTTGTCCATTAAACAATTTTTTAATTTTTTTATCCATTAAACAATTTGCTACTATTTGAAGGGTACAAGGTACGTGCCGCACGCGCCGCGTTTTTTGGTAAACGCGTTAGAAATGCGACGAGTACGGTGCGGCCAAATGTTCGATGTTTCAAATCATTACACACAACGAATTATGAAATGCAGTTATATAATGCGTTAATAAAACTAAAATTCTAGTGAATTTGGATAAACTTTTTTTCAAAAGCGTCAGAAGCCAGCATTTAGACATGCGCAAAATAGAATTTATAGTTTCATTTTTATTATTTAAAGTCTGTTTTGTGTTAATTCAATTTTGTCAAAGCTCAGTCTTGTCAGAACTATAATGCTAAATATGTACGTATGTTTACCGTGCAATAAAAAATACACTTAAAAACATTTGAAGTTGACCCGATGGTCGAATTCAATTTTTTTTTGTTTAAATGAATTGAAACAGAGTAACTTAAAAATTACTACTAAAATGTAAGACTAATAGAAAACATTTACTATTCTGCGCATGTCTTTCTTATTAGCTTAAGTAGAAAAAAAAATAAGTATTTTAGTAGACCCATTTTATAAATTCTTAAGCATGGATTTTTAAAATATTCTATGATTCTATTTTCTATGTACTTGGTACTTATGGGAGTGTTTAAATTACGATTTATATGTGTGAGTAGCTTCTGCCCAATTAAGATATAGTCAGAGATTTATTTGAACCAGATATTAATTGGTTAATTTTAAAGTTACTTACGCCGTTTGTCCACCAACACTGTCAACCGAGAGAGAGATTATTTCGGCCCGATAAAATGCAACTTTATGATCTAGGCTATAAGTTTCATTTTCTATTGACATTGCTCTATCGTCAATATCGTCACCGTCATTAAAGGTGAAGAGGAAGATAAAACCTGTAGTCTATGTCATAATGTAGCATTTTATCGGGGCGAAATAATCTTGTTCTTGGTTGCCGATGTTGGTGGACAAACGGCCTTAGGTTAAGTATGGCGATACATCCGATTATTATTGACACTTTAAGATGTCAGAGAAATCCTTTTATATTATATAATAATATTGGTATTGCGTTAAAAACCAAGCTACCAGTTAAGGTTGGAGCACATCATGCCGGGCCTCAGTATGGAATCTACGGATATACTATTAGTGTGAACGCTCACTCCGTTTTGCCGCAGCGGCTCGCAAACTGTATTGAAGCGGATTTTGCGCTGCGCCCCGACACGCATAATGTGCTCGAACTCCTATAGAATAACTGCCAACGATTAGGTTGATCCTAGAAGTAGTTAAAATTGCTGCCCAGTTGATCTCAGAGGCGAAACGCTAAGCAGTTCCTTGGAAATTAAGTCAGTCCCCAATTAAGAGTTTAGTACTCCAAAGTTTACCAATAAATAGGTAGAATTATTGTAGTATACTGTACAGGAAGATTACGAAAGCTGTGAGGGTGAATTCTGTACAAGCCACGATAGGTGAACTGAAATAAGCAGTAACGAGATTTTGACAAAACTTTGGCGAGATTGATTTTGATGAAAAAAAATTTTATTAGATTTTATTTCTACTTGCGAGTTGATTAACGATCTCCGCTTGACTTAGGGCCTGTTTCGCCGCTTACAGATAGTATATCCACAGCATTATTTGACAGATGTTGTATAGGGAATGTGTCAAAAAAGTTTTGGATAGCCTAACGGTAACTTTATCGGCAAGAGGTGAAACGAATGTAAGGCACTTAGATTCGGAAATGTCGATGCTTAGCGCGGCGAGAGCTTATTGTAAGTCACATATTGATGTTTTCTAATTCGAATTGCGCATTGTGAATCAGTGGCCATGTTCGGTAGCGTTTTTGCATGGGTACGAAATCTCTCATGTCACGTCACAAAAATGATAAGTCTGCGTAGTATACAATTTCAGAGCGCATGCGTCAATAAACGCTACCGAACGCGGCCAGTGGCTCTACTCTCAAACGGTATATTTAAAGATTCGGACTCCATAGAATTTTGCCGTCCAACTCTGACAACGCCATTTCACGTTCGCTAGAGTAGGACGCGGAATTCTATTTCGTTCGTTTGAGTGTCAAAAAGTCCCAGGACTTGAACTAATTCTCTATCAATGATGAAACTGTAACACCATTGCAAAGCGTAAACTACAGTAAAGAATCACCCACTTATTCATAAAAATTAATAAACAGTGTTGAACTAATCAAGGTTGGCTGTCCCTTTCCGTCGTGTAACATTTTCAATATTCCAGAAAAGGACTGTGAATGTTGATTACTTGAACACTGTTTAAATATTTTTATGAATAAGGGGGTTAACGTGGGAGTGGACTTTTAAATGTAATACAACTTTTGGTTTTATCAAAACTGAGCTCGCGTTTAAGTTCGAGCTCGGTTTTCACTACCACCTTCACCTAAATGCGCATTCTAAAGCTCACATTTATAACTAAGACGTAGGGCGTTGTATAGGGTGTCCCAATTTTTTATTATAAAAAAATGTTTGTATCTTCTATCATTGTTGGGTGTTGTGGGGTCTATGGATTACTTGTGTGTGATGCTTTAAACTGTACAGTGCCTACGATGTTAAATAAACACGATAATAAAATACAGAGAATATTAATATATTGTAAATAAAATTTTAAAACTTTATCGTTTTTTATTTAGTGTACCTCGAATATTATGTCATCTATAGGTTTTTCGCCCATATCCTTTGTAATTCTTATGTTAGGTTTTTTGTACCTAGGATCTCATCCAGACTTCTTATTAAAATTAAATAACATTATTGTTAATTTCAGTCTATCACGATTTCGGACTTTTATGTATATAATAATTTATAAGTATATATAATATATTATATGTGTAAATTTTGACGACCTCTGTGGCTCAGGTCGTTTAAAAATGGTTTTAAGATATGATATGAATATTATGAAGCCTCGTTTGGGAACTGTGTTTTTCCAAGACTAAAAATATCCTATGTTTAATGTTACTCTCTCTTAGTAGGATTAGATGGGAGCCTCCCTCCTATTCAATCCGACTAGGATTGAATAGGAGGAAGTCTATCGTAAAAATCTAGTCGATTGGTTGATTCGGTTAGGTGTGCAGGACCGACAAAAACAAACGAAAAACACTTTCGCATTTATAATTTTAGTACTGGTTAAGGCAGTCTTAATCATAGTAAATAAACACCAATGCCTTTTGCCACGAGCAAGAATAACAATAGCTTACTATAATCTGTTTGCTCAAGATTGGCAGGGTTAATGAACTATACCATCAATCATGAGTGAATGCATAATAGTTAATAAAACATTGTCACAGTCAATTTCTCTGATATTTTGTTACAATAAAATTACATTAACTACTTCATCCCGGAAGCTGCTATTAAGAGAGTGCGTTGTCGTCGAAAGACTGAATGCTGACAACCCTCCGCGGCTCATGACGAAAGCACGTGCGACTCCGACGATCCGAGTGCACATGGCTGATGTTTCTCATTAGACGTTTTTGCTCGTTGGCCCTCTAATGTTTAAATAAAGGTTTAGAAAAAAGATGTTCTTAAGTGCTTATAAGGGACCATCCATAAAGTACGTTACATAAATTTTATGGTTTTTGACCCTTCCCCCTTGTAACGCACAAGTGGCCACATTTCTAAGGACCCCCAACATGATGTCACAAAATTTGCAATTTCACACCTAACATTCAAACCACATAAATATTTTAAATCTGGACTAAGTTTCAAAATTTGAAATGTGATTTCACAAAACTTTCACGTCACTTTGTCTATGTCACACCATGTCACACATCCCTTTTCACGTTTGACGTACTTTATGGGTGGATAAAAATCAGCGCTTAGTACTTAAGAGCGTGATCAGAAAATTTGAGGTGCTGGCTGGTTCATTATGGTATCATAAAGAGATCCTTATGAATGAAAACGGCATCTTAAAATGATTTTTTTATTGTGTTGCGCTGACTATAATTACGGGTCATAATTGAAACTAAAAACTAAAGTATTTAAGTAAATAGTACCAATTCGGTCGCAACGTGCGAACAGTTTACAATGGTGTTGCAAGTGCCGACCCCGTTCCCAACCGCGCGACCACAAAGCTAGGAAGTTGCCTCAGGACCCTTCCGCTATATCGCTTTAGCCAGGTCACTAGAATATCGCAGAACGTGACTAACTTTACTAATTATTGCATTTTTTTAATACTGAGTGCCTTTTGCGAGTTTTTTTTTTGACATTTGACAGTGAACGCGTTTCGCGTTTATTAAGATTTTATATGGGATTTGTACATGTGACCGTGAGCATCGCTAGGTGGCGCTGTACAAATCCTACTAAAAAACTCACACTTGGCACTCAGAACACGAAAAAAATCGACTGAGGAGACTGCAGTGCCACCCGCGACATTTTGTAAAGGCTTGCTTAGGAAGAGAAACAGGTCTATTGTAATGTAAGCGTAGCGCAAATTAGAATCGCTTCGAAGCGTATGCCACTTGTGTAAGGGGGCTGTAGCACAGACATGAGACACTAATCAATAAACTTAATTTTGATCTATGAGGTCCATCAGGTGGAGGACTTCCATTAATCGAACGAATAAGCAATTGAAGTCTACAAAAACTCTATCGAAGATCCTCGATGATTTGAAGCTATGGCCAGATGAACCATACTTTAAAGGCATGGCATTTGCAACGCCAACACCTAACAAGTAAGAGGATGTCAGCAATTTTCCACGTACCGTGTGTCAAAGGTCTAAATATGGAGAACTAGATTTTTATGTCCACTACCTTCCTATGTGTTACAGAGTTAAATATTTTATGAGCGGTTATGCGAAATAATGTTTTAATTAATTTCTTATATAGATGTTAGGTAATATCCCTTGGCTTTAACGTGCAACTTACCAGTTTAAATTAAGTTGGTTAGCATACTTAAGCGCCTATACTCTAAAGATTACAGCTAAATTGTTACTTGTTCGTGGCAATCATTTGTGTTAAGACAGAACAGTGTTGTTCGTGAAAAAGGAGGAGCTGCCGTATACCGTATTTATGATGCTTAAGATACCTGAATGCCGTATGATACGGCAATCGGCATATCAAAAACAGCACTGGGACAGAATGACATTAACAGGGGCTTAGTCTAGACTCTAGACATAAACGTTTTCGCTTCTTTGTAGTATCGCCAAACAAAAATGTATGAAAGTAAGGCGTAATGAACGCTTATGATATTTCCATACACTTTATTTGGCGACTCTTCAGAGAATCGAAAACGTTTAGGTCTTGGCTAAGCCTCCGGGCCAAGTGCTTTGTTAAAAGATCCTAATTTTATAGCAGTGGCTAATTTTATGGCTCTACTATGAGTTTGAAACAATACTTATTAATACTCGATATTAAGGGCCTGTTTCACCGCTTACAGATAGTCTATTTATTTGACAGATACAACTTTATTTGACAGATTTTGTATGGAGAATCTTCAAAAAAGTTGTGGATAGCCTTATAAACTTTAACAGCGGTGAAACATTGCCGTAAGTAAATTTTTAGTATGACAAAATTTTACAGTGCGTCTAGCCAGATTCTTGAGGAACAAAAAATGCCATACTAAAAATTTACACAGTCGGTATCGAGCACTCATAAATATATTGCTTCAAACTCATAGTAGGGCTACAGGAATGCGTGATACGTAGGTCCTTAGAGTTACATCGGCTCAAACACGTTTTAGATTGTGTCATCCGCTAGCTAGTGAAGGGTTGTCGAAGGTATTCCATGTTTTTATTGTTAAAAGTTCAAGGTGCGTCCTAGTTTGGTTTTATATTTGAGTCATGATCAGGAAAGAATGCTCAATTAATGACTTGTAATAGCTATGATGAGCTGCTGCTCTAAAACAGCCACTTTGCAATATTGCTATGGTCAGGGCCGGCATTAGCCCTACTAATATCCTGGACGAGATTACTCTGAAGTTAGGGGGCGCCGAAATGGACGCGCTGAGGTGGCCCTTTTTTACCGCCCCCGACTCTAACGCCGCCGCTACTGGGACAGGATCTAAGCTCTCGATACTAACAAGTACATTATTGGTAATGAGATTAAATGCCAACTGGTGACCGCTAATTTTAAATACCAGCTTGAACCGGACGTCCAACTGTTTGACTAGTCATCTTATACATGGTATATGAATTGGTATAGGTTAGGCTAGGAGACCTAAGTCTTGGTCCTGTGTTAGACAGATCGGGGACACCCCTCCTTAAGTAGCTGAAGGCAAATCGCAGGTGGTTTTAGTGAGTATGAGTCTCACATACCCCCGGGGCGTCTCGGCCTTCCGAGGCGCACACCCAACCCGGGGAACCCATGATGGGTTTCCCCTGCGCATCAAAAAAAAAAAAGGAGACCTTAGTCTGTAAGTCACATTTGGTAGGTTTTGCTTATCTTCGTGAACATGCCCTGCGAATTGCGATAGCCAGGGATCTGATTGTGGAGTCCACTGGCATAGCTTCAGTAACTACCGGGGCAGAAGCTGGGGTATCACCCCATCGAAAATGCTGTCACCCCAAAAAGGTTGCCTGAGGCGGCTTGCCGCCGTTGAAGTAGGGGTCCTTTTAATATTAGATTGTAAAAAGAAGCAAAGTTAACCGTAATAGTTGAAGCGTTAAAAAAATGTGACTTCTATGGAAAAGCGCGCAGCACCACTAATTTTACAATGAAGATGAAATTTGATCACTTAGGGACATGAAAATAAAACTTTTTTGGTAAAAAGTGGCTCCGTGCCAGTTTCTTACGCCGGTTCCATTCTCAAGGCTAGGCTAGTGGTAGGTCAACATTTAGATATTCTGAAAACATTTGTTTCAAAATTAACTCAGAAATAAATAATTTTAATTAATTTCTGAGCGCATAAAGCGATAATAACGTAAATAATATGTAATATAATATATAAAGATATAAAGCGATAAGGGCCATAACATTCTTGGCCTAAAAGGTTATCACTTACTTTTTTCACTCTTGATACTTGACCGATTTTGGTGAAATTTTGTATTTTTAATAGAAATTTGAGAATGACAAAAATCAGCCATGCAAGACAACATCTGTCGGGTCTGCTAGTAGTTTAAGGAAGAAGTAAGAGGTATAGTTGAATTCTAGCCTCTAATATGTTACATGGCTTTCCTACACTACGTAGGTTAGTATTGGAAATATTTCATGGAACATCCTAAAGATTTATTCGTTTTCCCACTCAAAGTATCAATTGCAATAATTTGAGTAAATGACTGGGAGTATTACGCAAATATCCGAGGATGTTGTGAAAGGATGCGAGGATCAGTCGTCCTTGCGCGTTTAACGTAAATACACTCATCAGCAGATTATCCTAACTGCGGCTTGATCGCGAGACGTTTTGACGGTAGAATTACGTTATACTCAATTTACTGTGCGTGTGCAATGATACTTCTGACGCGTGCGTTTGCGTAGGATTTGATTGAATGTAAAATAAAATAAAAAATTATATTTTCGCCAACAGCAAAACTTGGACGAACTGCCACGGTGATGACGATCAAAAGCTTTGATGTGGCTATCAGAGTGCCCAATGTGATTTTTTTCACATTCCACCGTGAGCGCGTTTCGCTTTTACTAAGATCTTAATATGGGACTAGCTTTTTCCCGCGGCTTCGCTGGCATTAAGAAGTATTTTCGTACAAGCTTTCAACCCCCTTTTCACCCTCTTAGGGGTAGAATTTCAAAAAACTCTTGAACACGTATTTTTTAATTTTACATCAGCAGCTCAGAAATAAAGTTTCAGGTCTCCAACTTAAGGAAAGACGCACTTTCATAGAGAATTTAATAGAAACTTTTGCCCCTTGTGGTTTTTTCACCACCTTGGGGGTAGAATTTTTTGAATTCCTTTCTTAGTGAGTGTCTACTCAAAACAATTGCACTCACCAAATTTCATGACTGTAGTTTAACAGATTTTGCTCGGCGATGATGAATCAGTCAGTCAGTCAGAACTTGTTATTTTATATATATAGATTTGTACAGCGCCACCTAGCGATGCTCACGGTCACATGTACAAATCCCATATAAATTCTTCGTAAACGCGAAACGCGTTCACACTCGAATTTAACTGTGGCACTCAGATTTCACGAAAGAAGTCCCCCAAATGTGGCGCTACAGTCAGGACTCATGCGACAAAATTTTGCTAAGCTTATTCTCGAGTTTTATAGCTTTTAATACCGTTACTAAAAACAATTAAAAATACAGAATTACGTACAACTGGCATGGCCCACATTTAAAATATTGTTCCGACATTAAATTACGTGGGACATCTTTTATGAAATGGAACGAACGAACAATAAAATTTCAAACAAAATGTTGTCTTATGATTCAGGTTTTATTTTCCTCAACGCTACTACAAAATATCCATGGTATCAAAATATCCATGTGGGATTCGCTGTGTCAGTACCAAAATTCCAGTACAGAGAAATAATAATTTTTTACCGTCAGTTCTCATTACGAGAATCATAATTATGAAAAAGAAATAAACGGCCAAAACCTACCGGGCCATTTAGCGGAAACAAAATTATAAAAAAAATATTTTACTGACAGTACAAATAAAAATATATCGATATTCACAATCTGTACCCAAGTACTTAAATACTTAATACTTACGAATATTATAATAAACATACCAGTATCCGAGGTCAGACGCGCATCCGACCTCAAACCTATGAGAACACGCTTAAACTTAACAATAATTAGTTCTCTACAGACCTTGCTCTGTGATTTTGAATGCTGCCCCTCACATTATAAAATAATAGCTACTAAACGATTATGTTGCCTGTAGTCTGTAGGTCTATAGGCTAATAATTATAATATTTTTTACTATATAATGCCCGCGATTCTATTGCACCAAAATTTATTTATCGCACAAGAACCGTAAATTTTTCGCTATAAAAATAAAAATCCGTCCTGGGACTCAAAGTATGTCCAGATAAATCGGTCTAGCGATTTAGGCATGAATAACAGACACACAGACAGTGAGACACACTTTCGCATTTATAACATTATAACATTAGTATGGATTCTATAGGCTATTATAGTAACAGGAAGAAAACACATCTGAATAATATAAAGACCAAAGTGGGTTATGCTTAAACCGAAGTATGGGATTTAAGGTCATGATCAGATTAGAATTGGTAGCAGCAGCAGAATTTTAGCACCCAAGTACTTGGCTGCTCAAATGTTCCTTGCGCTTCCCCAGAGGCCAGGAATCCCGCTAAACTCGAGTCGTCTGGCAACACTGATAGGTACTTACATTTTCTCGTAATTGTTCTGTACTAATGATACGTATTATGTGTAATAAAACAGAATACCTATTTTGCTGTCTATAAAATTTGAAGTAAATAGATAAGAGATACCGAATAACTTGTGGTAATTGGTTAAATAAGAGTCTGTGGAACGTGCCTCGAACCAGGAAGGTGGTCCACGTCGGAATACCAATTCTATTGTTTCCATCTGATCCGCGTTTTGTTTTAAAATACGTATTTTTGATACCCATTGTATTGCATTGTTCTTTTTTATCTGCAAGCCTTTTAAGCTTTTGTATAGCACTTTTGTGTTGAGCATTGTATTGTTTTGTATGAAGCTACGGTTTTTAGATTAAAAGTTGTTTTGAGTGATTAATTAAACGCTAAGTACACCGACCAAAAATAGTAAAACTGCACCCTATAAATTAATTGCACTTTCTAATGCTTTTACGACATCACTATCCATAGTTCCTATCTTTGTTGTTTCCGTCACGTTCTTAGCCATAGGTGAGTATTATTTTATTATGAAAATAAAAAGGAAACGTTGGAAATCTATGTATGTTATATATGATGTTACCTAAATATCTCATAAGTAGAAAAACTGTACTGATTTGGCTATATTTATGAGATACTAGCTGTTGCCCGCGACTCCGTTGCGTAATAACTTTCTTTTTAAAAATTTTCCTGACTTTTTTGCTACAAACCTCACGGAACCCGAGACCTTTTCAACGAATGCGAAACAATGGAAATCGGTTCTTCCGTTCTGAAGTTATATGAGAAGGAAAACCCGACTTATTTTTATATAAAAGATTAAGAAAGTTTTTATAGTTGTTAGTGAAAATAAGGAATTATTATTAATATATCCACAAATTTTCACGCAGGATACCGCAACACGTTGGTTATGCCCGGGGGTAAAAGTAGTCATCATATATTATAATATTTGTTAAACGACATGTCATTTATCTAACAATGAAGTGTAAGTGCAGACAATGACGATTAGGAGTGTCGATAAGGTGAAAGTTCGTCCAAAGTTCATACGTCTTCGTACACTTACAGATTCGACATAGATCCGTCTTCTATTAGACAATGGTTTTAGTGACTTATGTAATGTTAGACAATGGGTTTATTTGAAATCTAATAGGCCTTTAGGTGTTACGGAATACTGGGAACCGTTCTTGATTGTACGGTATCGCGCACGTAAATTCTCGGCCAGACAAATTATGGGTTGTCATCATTTAGAATTTTTATGGTCCGGTCAGGTCAATATTTTTCGGTTACAACGGTGCAATAATTTTACTTGTGAGAATCTTACACGAGAAATTTTGCAATTTAGAAGTGGGATTTATTGTACCAATATCAGCTATGTCATCCACATAATCTTTCGTAGTGGAGTCGAAAGCGATCATAGACGAAGCGTGTCGAGCACAGGCGATTATGAACTCTACACAATCGTGCTCGCGTGTCACCGTCTGTAATCGCGGATTATGAAGAGGTGCCATAATTAGCGCGGTGCGATAAAAATGTGAAGCCGCGATTATTCGCGGCTTCACATTTTTTTTAATGATATTTAGGGGGCAAACGAGACAGACGGGTTGCGTGATGGAAATCAACTGCCTTCGCCTTCGCGACATCCGAAGAGTCGCAAGTGCGTTGCCGGAATGAGAATGAGGGAATAGGGATAAGGGATTAGAGAAGTTGGGCCACCGATAAACTTACTGAACGAAACGCAACAAAAAGCCGTTTCACGTTAGTTGGTGCCGTGGTATCCCTCTGGTCGAGCCGGCTCATTCAGGCCGAAGCATGGCTCTCCCACGGCAAAAATACATAACAATACAGTCGCAAACAAAACGCAAATAGTAAAAGTGAACCATGAACAATCTCGTCTCGATTATCGTGAAAGGAACACGAGTTCGCATATTGTCTAATCTCAAATCTGCACGACACGAGAACACAGGCTCATGCATTGTGATGATGCTAATTCACCAGATAAACAGTTCTGCACTATTTTTCATATTTTTTTTATTTGTTTTCAAACTAGCTTGTGCCAATGAATTCGCTAGCATGGTATTCAAAAATCACGGAAAAACGCGAATATTTTGAGAACATACTTTTCCAAGGTTAAAATTAGCTTGGATCAGCCTCGATATTACTCTCAACTAAGTACATGCCAAAAATCAAGTCAATAATTTACTTCGCTTAAGTGTGTAAGAAGAAAAAACAAATAAACAAACACAATTTCTCATTTGGCTATTTATAATACTAGTATGGATGAAAGGCGAAAAGAATAAGCCATATCTTTCGACGGCCACTGCGGGAACTCTAAAAGACCTTTTTTAACAATGTTTTGTGTAGAGAGCTGTAACTATAATTCAAATTCAAATCGTTGTTATTCAAAATTGTCTTAATACACTTTTTGATACTACGATGCTCACCACTGGCTCGGGAACTGGCCGTGCGAGAAGAGAAAAAAAATCTGAATCTGTTTTAACTTTTATGCACAGTCAATCAGTGCCTCATGTATTATCCAAAGGCACAAACGAATTTGCGAGCGAACTCAAGTTATTATAAATTGCTATTCACATCAGAAGATCACGTTTATGCGCATCGACATACTTTATCCCTTTGTTAAACCCCGGAGTCACGGATGTCACGAGGAAAACTGAACTCACGTGGGAATGTATTGCGCGTTTTGTCTGAAACACGTTAAACACATTTATTATGTAAAGTGGCTGTATTAATTTATGTGTTTTTGGTAACGCACGTGATTGAAATCGGTAATGGTCAAACACGTGAGGAATGGGCGGAGTTATTTATTTTGCTCACAATACTAGGTGGTAAGGTTACTGTTATACTTCCATACTAATACTATAAATTCGAAAGTGTATCCGTCTGTTACCTCTTCCCGAGGGGCTGAACCGTTTTTGCTAAAATTTGGTATGGAAATATTTTGAGTCCCGGTGGAGGACTTAGATATTTTTCATCCCGGAAAAATGTGCGGATCCTACACGAGAAACGAATTTTGGCGCAATGGAGTTGAGGACTTCATCTAGTTTTAGATAATATTATTGTCCCTGGTTATGACTTGGGGTCAATTTAAGGGTCAATTAAAAACGCAAAGTGACGTGAATATACGCGTGGCTGCTCCATGCCTTTCTAAATTTGTATTGATTGAACATTCTTCAATAGCGTCTTGCAAGTCGGATTTGCAAGACTTACAAATTTTAATATTTCTAGTTACTTAATTAACTACTAGTACTTAATTAATTAATCAATGAGTGAATCAAACATTTTAAAGAGGCATTCCTTTTTTCATATTATATATTTTGAAGCCTATAACTTTATAATAACTGTCAAACTGTCATTGGAAATCATTTTAACTACAAGTTACCATTGTTTTCTCTTCTTATGTATCAGATGATGTTCGGTTGGTGGATCGAAATAAATAAATAAAATCACCCTTGCAAAATTTTATTTACTAAAACATTCCTTTCACGTCGTGATTAACATTTTGATAATGATTAAATGTAATTTATGAAGGTATACCTTTATTTAGAGTTTAGAAGGTAACTAGTTATTACAACATGATAGCTTGAAGATGCTCCCATCGTGACCAAAACAGCCTTTTGCATGCCGCTGCCAATTAATATTCCACATAAATAAGATCGCAGCCTTCTTTAAACTACGCTAATAGGTTTTGGTTGATATTGTGTAGATATTGGAATCTTGGTGTTAGGCCCGGTTAACATTTAATTAAGTACAGTAGCGAGTTAATAAAACGGTCAGCTAAAAATTAAGTAGTAAGTATTAAGAGACGTTCGAACGTAGCGAGTCAAGTAATCAATTACTGCCTACAAACTAATTACATTTATTATTTTACTCAACTAAATACCTATTTTATTAAAATTTTTGATAAATTAAATATTATAATATGAACTGTACTAAACTC
>JAOTAV010014341.1:14915-25560 GCA_026546445.1 Cyclargus thomasi | reverse complement strand
TATTAAATAAGTGTATCATATAATAAAAATCTTAAATATGTGTATAGTATAAAAGTATTAAATATATTTCCGTTGTCTAGTACTTGTAACACAAGTCCCTCGGGTACTTAGCACGGGGCCAGACTGGCGAGGTGTGAAGCGTCCATAGACATTGTTCTTATCTTGATATGCTGTCTTAAAAATCTGGCCTCTGTATCCCGGGCATTACGGTATGAAGAGATCGTTTTCTTGTAGGACATGCTTAGAAGAACGCACAAACCATCACAAACGCTCTTTCAGAAATCTCTTGGAAATCGAGTGTTTGAACAACTGAAAGCGTCGGCTACGGTACATTCGACATAAATGATTTATGCGATCTGTATTTGTTTAGGTTTCTGCGTGTTTAGTCTGTGTCCCTGTGTTTGTAGTGCAATATAAATGTACAAAATATCCAAATCTAAACGAACGCAAAGCACTCTTCTCTCTTTTGAACTGTTTGGGCTTGTTGACACGGGCTTGTCTACGAATTTGCGTAGATAACTAGCTTAGAAATGTAGCAAGTTTTGTCTACAAATAGCAAGCATAGCAAGATATACTAGCTTTGACAGCTCATTGACACTAGCCTGGCCTCGTGTATCTCGGACATAAGACTTTTTTACAACACTAATTGCAAACATAGACATAGGTCATCTGATTAAAAACAGCAGTATACGTAAGTGATTGTATAAAACATCAGATTGAGAAGAGTTGCAAGTGCATGGGATAACTCTTTTCTTGAAGATTTGCAAGTCGTGATGGTTCGGAAATATTGCTGGGGACAGTTCGTTCAATAGTTTTAGTACGCGTGATCGACGTTTGTCTTTTTATAACTTAGCGCCATAAAGTTCAAAAATAGCATATCATGCATTTTTCTGAAAGGTCTCCTCGCTTTACGAACCACATGCTAAAACATTTCTAAGGCTGTCTGAAGCCCATACAATGTTGAAATAAGATAGAGGAAATAGTATAAAGACAAGCTAAAGACAGTGCCTCTTGGGACTTGTGCACTATATGACAGCTCCGCTCCGTGCATACATGAATGCGAACTACGAAGCTGCCCCGGGCGGGATGGAAATCTACTGTCAATATCATTTTAGCTCGAATAAGCTTTGATTTGTAACCGACCTCCAATACTTTGAATAGACTTCGAATGAATTATATCAGTAAGGAGTGCTTCCAAAAACGTTTTGTGGCATTTTGATATGTTTAAAGCTTCAAGTGCATATTATCCCATAATATGCAACAAACTCACTATAGTGATTACTAATTAACAGAGCAATTGGCTCACCATACATTCCCTGCACTGCTCCATTTTCTGCACACCAGGATCACCCGTTGTACAATCTAGGGAGTCAGGGGATGGACAAACTAGTATGATCGTGGCAGTGCAGTTCTCCCAGTTATAGTTGTTATGGAGAATGAGCGTGGAATATCAATATCATCTTAAAATATGCTTAAATCTTGCATATTTTTAATAAATAAAACGCTACGCACACTAAAACACGCACACTACAATATTTTGACATAACGCAATAATCATACACGAAGATAAGAGACCTTAAAAAAGATTTTATGGTTGAAGTATGTGATTTTTTAAATTAAATAGTTTAGCAGGCCTGGTAACGAGATCTTTTAGCAAAATCTGAGTTAATTATATTCTAACTCAGAATAAAAAAAAATTCTGAGTTAGAATATAATTTTTATAGCTACTTAAAAATCTATTAATTTTAATATTAAAGGTCAAATTTCGACCATATGGCGACCTCTAGTTTATAATTATTACAGTGTGTTTGCTGCACACTTCTGTGTCGTAGCCTACTTGTAAGTAATACTCTTAGTACTAATACTGTCAGAAGTAGGCTAGGTCCTAGCAGGACATTCTTTTATAGCTGATGATATATTATATTATTCTTCTAAAAAACCTGGTTCTACAAAACTCTCATAAATATAGTTTTTCCTGGATGGAAGTTAAAATAGACTTTAACAGTTATTTGTTTTAACTTGTATATAAAGAAAGTGATTTATTTCGATTCGACCTACTGTAAACATATCAGAAATACCTCGTGTTATTTCCAGACGACCTAGACGGTAATAGACTGCTTTCACTGTCTACTCGTTCACACTGACATTAGTGATTTATTCGTGGACTACCAAGAGTGAAGGTGAAATTGAGCAAATATACAGTCCGCGTAGCTTTACGCAGTATGCATTTTGAGGTATACAGTTTTTTTAGGGTTTCAATGTAACCATAGACTACTATTCCCACGGCGGTTTCAGCTTGACAAAAATTCAATTCTGATGTCGTGATAGCTGATTCTAAAAGTTTTAGATATGGCAGCTTAAGCCGGGAGTGGCGGGTTCGAATTCCGCCGACGGAGCAAAAGTTTTTTAATGTTCCTGGGTATTGGATGTTAAATATGTGTATCATATAATAAAAATCTTGAATAAGTATGTGTATAGTATATTTCTACTACCTGCATTAAATATATTTCTGCTACCTGGTACCTGTATCACAAGTCCTTCGAGTACTTACCACGGGGCCAGACTGACGTAGCGTAAAGCGGTCATAGATATTATATTATAATTGTAGCGTAGGGCGTAACTATTCAAAGAAAAGCGTACTTATTTTTACCACTCCTCCAACTATCCTGTTTATTAAAACCTGCTTAGAATGGCCATCAGTAGAATAGACAACTTAGCAGATGGACAAAAGGAATCATAGTTTATCAAAAATGAGTCAGTTTTTCTATTCTTTCGTATTCCTACGACGATCATGCTAAGCCTGAGTATGTTTACAATTTTATGATAAAGATAAAATAAAATTTATATTGAAAACCATAGCTTGCTTACTCCCAGATAGGGCATCGAAACACGAAATCAATTTTCAAAACCCAGTATTTCGGGTTCTTGCTAAATAAAACCCGGGTACCCGGGTTTTATTGAGACCGGCCTCGCAGAAAGCTGGCCTGAAACGTCGTTGTGCTGTGTTGCTTTCAGTGAGTGAGTTTACCGGTTGCCCAACTCCCCTAATCCCCTATCATTATTTTTATTCCCAATTCCCTGATAAAGGTCCCGGCAACTTATGGTGCTTTCCATAATCCGTCTGCTTGCTTGCCCTCTAGCTATCATAATTTTTTTTTTTATTATAATAATGTAATACACATACACACATACATGCAATACCTACGTATTACTGTTGTCCAAAAATGCTGTGAATTTACGAACAAAATGAATATATACAAACACGTAGGTCTTTTATTCAACTCAACCTATTAAGAAAGACAATTTATTATTGTACAAACAGTGTTATCTTGATTAGCGTCGCCAAATTTGGAGACTGGAAGTTGGTGAAGCGATTTCGCGAATAAATTATAACTTCAAAATGGCTGTATCGTCCATTTTACATAACAATGAGTTCTACACTATTATTTTGTGTTGAATTTGCCTTTTCTTTGTTATACATTTTAAGATGACTTTGTAATTTTCTTTTTGAATCAACGACTTAAATAGGCATAATTTGGCTATTTAAGTCCTTTATACACAACGTTTGAGCAGTGGGCAATGCTCGTACCTTAGAACGGAATTTATATCATAAACATGTTACGACTTACGTGCTTAAATTAATTTGCTGAGCAACTTCTAAATTAATGTTTTGTTCGAGTAATAAAGTCTAAAGAAGCATAATTTATTTTAATAAATTTACTAACCGGCGTTCGTAAAGTACTAACTTTAAGCATAGTATACACATCAAACAGTAAAATCACTCAGCCGTGTCATTTAAATGAAACTCGCCTGTATTGTATCGTGTTTGTAAGTATATTGTATACTCCTGATTGTCATTATTTTCTATGCTGCAGGTACGATATTGTGCGTATTATATATTATATATATTCCTATATTAATACAAACTTTTCTCTCGAAACACTTTATTATTAACCAGCTATGGTGCCCGTAACTTCGTTGCGCAAAAATTTGTATATGACTCGGGAACCGTACATTTTCCCGGGATACAAAGTATATAGTTGTCCAGACCTAATAACTACTAAACAAAAAAAGATTTATTTTAATCCGTCAAGTAGTTCCTGAGATTAGCGCATACAAACAGAGAAACACAACTTTTGTTTTCAAATCCAAATCATTAAAAAATCCAAATTATTTCGGGAATCATATACCCATATTATAAATACCTTAAAACTAACATACATATATTATATTACAATAGATACCTTAAAGTCAAGTATACATATTAATATATCCTTAAAAACGAACACTATTTTTTATTATATTTTTGTCGATATGTATTCTATTACTGTTCCTTAGTGCTACGGAACAGTAATAGAATACTATAACCTACATTGATTATTTTCTAAAATTATTAAATGTACAGACACTCCAATTTCACTGTTTTATTATATGTATAGATAAAACTTAATGAAAATCCATTGCATCTTAAAAAACTCAGCGTTACAGGAAGCACAACCAGCGGAAAACGTTGTTTTATACTACACTAAGTTAAACAAAGTAGTTTTGTGCCCTGAGGTTGGCGAAGGTTATGGTTTAATACGGAAGTTCTGATGAATGAAAGATTTATCGACTAGAGCATCAGGAAGCCAGAGTTTACAAAGTCGGGGGATATAACTCCGCATATCCTGTATACATAATAAGCTGCTGCATCCTGTGAATCATAAAGGAGATATTACAAGTTGCTAGGAAACTTATCACTTTGACTGCAAGTATTAAAGAAGAGAATCTACAAGAAAAAATTATCACGAGCCATCCATACTAATATGATTTTGTCTATTACGTCTTCCTTACGCCCAAGCCGCTAAACCAATTTTGCTGTAATTTGGTAAGGATATACTTACCCGGCAAGAATTTTATACCATAAAAATTTACGGTTACGCCCGTTCGGATGTGGTGCAAAAGCACTCATTTAGTAATAAGTAATTTAACGTCAATAATATTAGTATTTTCTTCTTAAATCTCGTTTGATAAGTGGCTGGTAAGTTAAAAAAAAACGCCTGTTCCTCTCTTGCAAAATTTAAATCTCCCCTCAACGACCTTTCCACCCTACCAAAATAAAGTAACCAATCCAACATGATGATGTCATAGACCAATTATTTTAATGATATACGCAAATAGTAAATATCTTTTGAAAATAGACGGGTTCTGTTTTCGTTGATTCATAAACAAAAGAAAATTTACAATAAACACATACCTAAAAATATGTATGCAGCTTAGTATAAACGACCGCCCACAACAACAAAAGCTTTATTTTGTAACAAATTCACGTCTCTTCTAGCACAATATTCATACAGTAGAGTCACTCTACTTCTAATGAAACTTGCTTGCGCAGACTCAAAATAGCACACGTGCTATATAATATGTAACTATTTCACTATTACTTCAAAAATTATGATAATGTGCATGCATGCTAACTTGGCACGAAATCTATACTAGTTAATATAATAAAGCCGAAGAGTTTGTAAGTTTGTTTGAATGCCCCAATCTTAGTAACTACTGGCCGGAATTGAAAAATTATTTCTGTGTTGGTAGTCTATGTATCGAGGAAGACATATATAACATCACGCTACGACCAATAGGAGCCGAGGAGTAATAAAAAAATGTTGTAAAAACGGCATAATTTATAAAGTTTCGCCAGGACGTAGTCGCGGGCACCAATAGGTTCATAGAAATTATGACATGTAGAATAAATTTTGTGCCATCTTACGGCGAATGGAGCTTAGCTTGGTATGTAGATGTACTGTATGTATTTATATTGTGGTAGCCTATAACGGATGCGGAGTGCGGGCTTACGGTCGCCACACACAGCACTCAATATTTCAGTAGCGTGACGTGTATCGGATGTTATTGCTGTTGCATAGTTAACACCGCGACGTACATTATAATTTTAATATTCACAGGTTGTGTGGTAGATGTGCCGATGGATAGGTGGTAACATATAACTCTATACTAGAGCGCACTTTGTTCGAAATTCGACCAAGAATAATCAAATCCATCTTGTGGAGGAGCTATAAAAATTTATTCTATTCTAAATTCAATCACAGATTTCAATTCGGCATAAAGATCTCGTGATCAGGCCATTAAATTTTAATTAAAAAAATCAAAGACTTCAACCATAAACAAAAGAGTACTTCGTGTATGATTATCGTGTCATATCAAAATATTGTTGTGTATTTTGTAGTGTGCGTGGCTTTTTATTTAAAAATAGACAAAATTAAAGCATGTGTTAAAATAATATTGGTATTCCACGCTCCTCCTCCATATCAACTATAACTGGGAGAAATGTCATGCTCGTCTTTCGTAAAAAGGGGTACAAAGTTTTCATTTTATATGTAGGTACATTTTTATACAGGTACTACATTTAATATATACGTACTGCCAATGAGAATGATATGTATAGTATAATGAATGAGAATGTATAGAATCGTAGCAGAGTTGTTTCGGGCCTAAGAAGTGTACGAGGCACTTTTTAAACAATGGTACATAAGTACCGTTGAGACGTGAAATAACGTGAAATGATGTTATTAGAGTAGGACGGACAACATTCGGTCGAGTACGAAATTTTGAATGTGGCGTTTGAGAGTAGGGCTAAGGTTGGTCTTATAGCTATAATCTATATCTTATACAGCTAGAGTCTGCTCTATATTCTCGCTGATGTTCGTTGTTCGTTATTCGGCACGATTCTCGTACAAACGTCCACATAATCGGTCGTAGTACTTTTTAACTTGCCGATCAAAGTCGAATATAGACGAATAGAGCGTCCGTAGCCTTCTTTTTTCGGTAAATGCTCTTATGCATTTCCGGCAGCATTGGGGAGGGGCAATCGGGGTAGGTAGGATTCGCTGTGGTTGATAAGATGGTGAGTAGCCATAGCTCTACCCACTAAAACCCGTCCGTGTTCCTGTCTCTCCACGGGAAATGTGAGGCCACCGCAGTTACGCCAGAAGCGTCTGCCTGGTTGTCAGCAAACGGCAGCATCCGTAGCCTAGCGGTAACCTTTCGCACTCGAGAGGGTGCAGGCTCAAACCCCGGTGGAGGCGTGTAGCAATGAGATATTTTCCGATCTCAAGTACGTAATACGGATGCTCATTGCCGCGACCGGTTTCGACAATTACTTAGTTTCTGATAAAATAAATAACTTGCATGATTTTTATTTTCATAGACCGTACGTAAGAGTGCATTTAGAACGTACAACTTCTAGAAATATTATTATGTGAACAGCATTAGACATTGTATCTTTAAAAACAAAGAAAAGGCTTCAATATTTCTGACACAACGAAACAGCAATCGATACTATTTTCGAACGCGAGAGATAATGTTTCCGGTCCAAAAAGTCGGTGGGTCCGAACAATATTGACAATTCGCAAAGGAGTAGTCACGAAGGGTCGAAATTCCGCGGCTTCAGGAAAACCTTCGCACCTTCATCCCTCATAGATTTGGCCACTCCGCTGCACACGTACAAACGTCGCCCTAGGGCCCCGTGCCAGGGTACCGCTAGAGATAGTAAAAATAATAAAATATTCTGGCTTCCTCTTTTATTCGTTGTAACACTCATCTCCACGTTTATGTTGTCTAACGTCTTATCTCACACAAGTTGTTGCCCACGACTACGTCCGCGTGAAACTTTATAAATCACTTTTTGATTACTGCTCGGCTCCTATTGGTCGTAGCCTAAAACCTTCCTCGACAAATTGACTACTCAACACAAAAATAATTTTTCAATTCCGGCCAGTAGTTCATAAGATTAGCGGGTTTAAACAAACAAACAAGCTCTTCAGCTGGATGGATTACTTAATTGTAAGTTCTGCCTTGTAAGATCTGTCGGCTGGCTTTAGCATAACACCAACTTACTTAGGTCAGCAATCAGGTTCTGAATAAACTTTCTTGATAGTACATAAAAAAAAATTGCCGTGGGAGAGCCATGCTTCAGCTCGACCGAAGGAGAAGAATACCACGTCCTCACAGAAAAGTGGCGTAAAACGGCGTTGTGCTGTGTTTCGTTCAGTCAGTGAGTTTACCGGTGGCCTAACTTCCCTTATCCCTTTACCTTAACCCTATTCCCATTCCTTATTCCCCCATAAAGGCCATCAACACACTTGCGACTCTACGGATGTCGCGAGTGTCCATAGGCAATGGCAATTGCTTTCCATAAGGTAACCTGTTTGCTCGCTTGCCCCCTAAATAACATAAAAAAATAAGAGCTAAGAGTTGAGACATAACTTAGTTTGCAATATCCCTTATTGTTTTATAAATTAAAAAAATACAACAACAGTCTGCTGTACTTAGTACCATATACTCGTATAATTAAATATCAAATAAATTGGTTCCTAGGGGGATGGTGGGTCCGCCATCTGTTTTATTAGAGATCAAATTCTCTGATAGTGCGTCATTCAGATTGTAGAAACCACTGAAAGATGAATTTGAAAGCCGCAGGGAAAATTTCATCGAAAATTCGAGACTTTTTCGCAAAACGCAAGACATGTGTACAAATAAAATGCACTTCAACAATTTTCACAGTCGGATGGGCGCGCTGTAAAGATCACTGGAGTCGCCAGCTCTAATATTTATGCCTCAAAGAGCCGCCTAGTAGGCACAAAATGGAATATCTTTTATAACTTTTGTATGGGAATAGTGCGACACATTTCATATTGGCAGATCTAGTTAAATAACAATAGAGAGGGTTATCAAGAATTTGAATATATATTATTATGATAGCGAGCTAAAATATGTACAGAATGAGAAAAAAATCTCTGATTTCTGTTGAGAAATGAGTAAGATATTAGCGATTTAAGTTTTCTACCTATCTCTTTCTCTCTAAATGTAATTTAGTATGAACTTTGTGTGCAGCTTATAGACTTTGACGTCACAATCAATAACGAATATCTCTTTCTAACTGGCTACTTTGGATTTTTGGGAAAATTTTGGATTTACTAGAACGCTTTAAGCTTTATTTATATATTAGATATTATAGATTATTAGATATTATATATTATAGATTATTCAGTCAGATTAAGCTAGTGTAGGTTTTTTACATATCTCTGATTATAATGGAATAAAAATTAGATTTCTTAGTTAGTACGGTTCTAAAATTCATTTTAAGAACCGCATTGTCGTCAAAACTGTCAGATTAAATGTAAGCCTGTAAAAACGTAGAAAAACAAAGACTCATATTTTAATAACCAAGCTTTCCAGATATTTTGTGTCACATTTAACTAAATACTTTAGGCCTTGCTAACTACAATCGTCCCATAAATGTTCAATGTAAACACTTTTTTCAAAGAAATTTATTTTCTATAACCTTAAAATCGCTGTAGGAAAATGTCATTATAATTTTTTTCAACGTTTTACCTAATCTACAAAACGTACTAGGTCTCCACGACGCTCGAGCTACTCACGGGTGGTTAACTTCCTATGCCATAGGGCAGGGCATTCTCTCTATTCAATAGTTTTCTGTGTACTGTGTCGATCCAGTGAAGTAGTTTTAACTTTTAGCTAATCCTCTCAACCATAACTGTAGTAGGGTGCTTTGTCTCCGTTCATCATCTTGTTCAAGATATATCAAAACGTAAGTGCTGAGCGTAAATCTTCGCGACAGGACGCGGTTTTACATCGGCTTCCTAGCAGTGAGATAAGATCAAAAAGACTCAAAAAGTGGTGCCGGCAGCAAGATATCTAAAGATAAATTCTCTTAAGGGCTCTGGGACAAGCCCTTCTACAGACTGGTGCGTAATAATTTTTTTTGACACGTTTACAGGCGCCGTTGAATGGGATAGACTTTTGGCTGTAGACCGCAACACCTCCCGCCCAGCCACTGCCCTCCGTCTTGGTGCACCACATATCGTCCCTCATTAGTGTGTTTGCGGTACGCAGGTAGACTGCTATGGTTTATGCTGCACACATAGTGCCGACAACTTCTTGCGGCATCACAGCCTAAATGACCTCATTCTTTAGGATTTGTCTCTGCTGGCATGCTCACTATACTGGACCCCTAAGACATGTTAGCTGCTTGGGGCAGAAACCCTAGGCACATGTGGTACTGGGGCAACGCATAAGCTTTTTAGAGGGATATCTAAAAAGTTAATCAACAGCCGGAACTTTCCTAGCGCAATGTATTTAATTTATTTTATTAAAGATATACAGTATATACACTAACAACATATTATGTCATTTATATCTTAAAAATAATTAACTAACCTAACACAATAGTTAATTATTATTGGTGTATGCAACTATTACAATGGTTAACAATTGCCATGCAGTGAGGCAATGCTCTCAATTTGCTAGGTACTTTACCAGATGGGATGACCTGGGAAGTTTTTCTTTTTGTAGTTTTATTGTTTTATTTTGTAAATCCGCTTATTAATTTGTATTTATTTTAATTTTTAGTTTGTGTATGGTGGTGATAGAATTAATTGTTTTTCTTTACTTAATAATATTTATATAACATGTATAGTAACTGATGAATAAATATTATTCTAAGTGTCAAAAGTGTTAATTGTTGTTGTAAATTGTAATGAAATAAAAAAATAAACCATTCATTAAGAGTTAATGTTGTCGTTTTATTTACTGATATTAAAAATCCATTTAGGTAGTATTATATTTG
>JAOTAV010014341.1:0-14815 GCA_026546445.1 Cyclargus thomasi | reverse complement strand
ATAAACCATTCATTAAGAGTTAATGTTGTCGTTTTATTTACTGATATTAAAAATCCATTTAGGTAGTATTATATTTGTGTAGAAAGTGTAATTAATATAAATGAGTAACAATACTTATAGTTGTATGTAATGAACTACTGAGGCCCAGTTAACATTTTTAATAATGTGTTTAGTGCGAGTGTTAAGTGATTAGTTCATGAAACATATGATACTCGCACTTGACAGTACCCGTCTATATGTACAAATCATATATATCTTAACACTCGCACTAAAAATATTATTAAAAATGTAAACCAGGCCTCAGTAGTTCATAAATTCAACTATAACTATTATCACTCATTTACAATACAATGTTATACTTCAATGTTACACTTCAATGTTATAATACCAAGTACCATCAAGGAATTTAAAAACAATCTTCTTCTTTTTTTCAAGAGAATAACCCGTAAGTGAGTCGCATAAAACGATTGTAGCTTGATTCCTTTGCCATAAAACTCGTGTCACGAATAAGAAATAAAGAACTGTCATGTATGGTTGAAACTTTTCTCCGCTAGTTAGCAGTCTGATACGTAGTATCTCTTACTAGTTTGTGGAGCTATTAAAAAAAAAATCCCACCACCCCATCTATTAAACTAAAAATTTAATTGAGAAGTCGTTACTTAACAGCAGTGTAGCATGTTAATGAGTAATTACTATTAAAGGAGTGAGCACACTATGACGATGCGTGCGGTGCACATTACGTTTATTATACAAATTTTGCAACCGAGTGCGCTCTGTGTATAGAAAAAGCCGTGCGCCCGGCACGCCTTGTCAACAGTGTGCGCAAAGCTGTGATACGTGCGATTTTGTTGATTTCTCTTAGGCACCTCCCCACATCCCCTGGGCAATGCGGCGGGCTCTGATGAAAGCAACAATGTTTCCATCGATATCTATCTATGACCTGGAAAATTCTATGCTGCCTAGAAAATGCTGATAACTTGTTTTATAAGCTTTTCAGTACGAAATCCTTCGAGTATACTATAGAGTAATAAGTTATTCAAAATAGTTATTTTAAGATATTTTTTTATTGGAGACTTGGCCACTTGAACTCTCAAGTTAGTCACTTAATTTTCATTGCAATTATAGGTGTTACCAGTGGACCAGATAGCGTTTTCCTACCGGCCTTGGTTTGTGAATTTAAACCATTTTCAAATTTCCTGAAAATACTCCAAATAAAAATTCATCAAAGTCGGTTTGATAGTTTGGGAGGAGTTCAGTGACAGACACACGAGCTCAAGAATCTTATAAATTATAAATATATTGAGATATACTTGAAACATAATCAAGTGATCAAAATATGAGAATTGTCTCCCTTACTGTATTGTTCTTCAATGACCAAACCTAACCCATTCGTCAGGCGATCTTTCTCATTTTCGTTTGTTTACAATTGTCAGGCATTTAGTGGTTATTTGAAATTAATGAGTAAGGCCGGTAAGCCGATTAACCGGAAATAGTCCGGCACGGAAGTTCCGGGAGGTCGGCGGTCGTTACTATTCAAAACTATTTCCGCAACCATATCCTTTAAGCCGATCTGTGCGATTGGTTTGTTGGTTCATTCGAATGTCTGTTCCAGCTGCATCTAGTATTGTCTCTGTTTTATGTAGTACTGCTCTTAGAATTGCTTTAACTTTAAAAAAAATATATTTTTCATGGACCCAACTTTACCTATAATTTTTTGCTTATTTGCTAGTTGCAATGCAGACTGATCTGGTGTGGTATGGTATAGGCGCGTGCAGCGTCTACGGTAGAAAAAAAGGAGCACTCGGCGATCGGCAGCATACACATTGTTGTTTTTAAATGACAGGCGACAATTTGACATCTCGAAGCGTCAAAAACGTTAGTCATATTTCTGAGCAGGAAACATTTTGTCCATCGTATTTCGACGCGCTACACCCAGCGAATAGTCTTCATAAAATTTTGAAATGCAATCAAAAATTATAACACATATTTAGTAAACTTGAAATATGAATAACTGTTTACCATTAATTTATTCCAGAGAATCACAACAGAGTGTGTGCGGTCAACGCTCAGCGCACCCTCAAAAAACCTACATTAATATTAACGTCATTTGCATTGAAATGGTGGTGTTGTTAGTACATTAACAGGCATTTCGTAAATTGCAGCTTTATTATTTAAACTAGTACCAAAGACTTGGTTGGCCTACGATACACAGTGGTAGGGCGAAGTCGTTGTGGAACTCTATTTAATTATTGTCATATAATCTTAATAAACTATAAGAGAAATGTACCTGTAGCTCTACCATGACTTGGAAGCAATAGTATTCATCGTGGCTAAATAAATTTTTGGTATGGCAATTTTAGTTCCGCAAGTGACCGCACAAGTGAGGCGCTGTAAAATTTTACCATACTAAAAAGTTACTTACTACCATAGAAGAATTACACCACAGAGGAATCGAGTATCGACAAATACTTCTTCAACGATTTCACGATTTATATTAACACAAAAGGACCAAATTACCGTATCTGCATTGATTGTCTATCATAGTCCAACTATACTAAGTCTTAAACATGGACTAAAGGGGTAAGTTTAACCTCATATAAGTATGTCAAAACGTTAATCACATTATCCAATAAATTTATATGTCATAGAATGATCTTTATTCTTACATTACTAGCGAGGACATTTTCCTTAAACTTATAGTTATCAGAAAAAATGTACCGTGGACATCGTTTTTTTGTAAAAACCGTATGAACTACAAAACTCACCTAAGATGAACGATTTTTTGTTTATACAATACAAGTAACACATCCCTAAGGAAGAAATCTTATTTCTTGTTTTTATTAATTGTAAATTTATTATTTTTTGTTATCGAGAGGAGATTTTTTAAAACACCGAATGTATGGTGAAGGCCGTTGGCGCCTGTATTCCCCTTAATTGTCGCCAGGAGTACATACGGAGTCCGGATCATTACGAGGAGTAAAGACTTAACTGTCACCAGGAGTACATACGGAGTCCGGATCATTACGACGAGTAAACCATAAGGTACAAACTGTATTACTTCTTAAAGGTGACACTTGCAACTCTTTTGCTATGGCGACTGGCGAGGCTCGTATCGGGCATACCCTTAAAATATAATGCAATTTTCTGCAAAATTAAGCACCGGCTGTTTTTGAGGAATTGTCGGACTCCCATTAATAATTTATTATTAGTCTTCAACCATAAACAAACTGAAACCTTGTTAGTCATCAACTATACGTTTAAAATTTCAATCGGCCTGTTCACATGAAACGTGGGATTTTTAAATAGTGTTAAATATTTTAGTGGTTCTCCCGTTGCGTCGCGTACGGCACAAAATCAACCAGTAATCCGAATTAGAAGGGTTTTCGAAAATAGGATTGACAAAATTATTATCTCTAATGTTGTCCATCAACACGAGAAAAAAGAATGTGATCTTAGGGTCCATAGAGATGAAGAAATAAACATCGAGAAAACATGTAGACATTTTCTCGATGGCATATGTTAGCCGAGCTGGAGTTCTACTCTCAAACGGGACATTAAAATGTTTGGACTCGACAGAATATTGCTATTACACTCTAACTGTAAGAGCATGACAGCAATATTCTGTCTGTTGTTAGTGTCTATCAATATAATACACGTGTGTAATAATAAACGCACCATTAGTTTGTTTCAGTCCAAAAACGGTTTCGGAAAACGGCTTCTGCTCCTTTGCTTAACCGCTGAGAGCATGCTTACAGCCGGACCCGTGCCAGATTTATTTGTTTGAAGTCGGTATACTGGCTCCGTACGTCTATTACACGTATATGAGCCGGACGCCGGGGGCTTATAGTTTTATTTGTCCGAAATTTGCGGCCAACACGCTTCCCTAAACTTCACATGTTACAGCACAATACATCCTGCAATATTAACCGTGCGTACAACAGAACTTATGAATAAAGGTTTAGCATGTTAGCTTTATTACTAGGTTTAGCCGGAGTTTTAGTACATAGTGACACTTATAATCTCAATTACATGTAATCATCTTTCTATGTAAAAATATTTTTAATATACAGTACTAAAACAAAGAAGAACAAGAAACAAGTTAGTTTTCATCATAACTAGTATGATTTTTAGAGACGGCATGTGGTACGGAGAAAATAATTGGAGCTAAAATATTACGAAACAAAGTCATTAACACACATTTTATACTTATAAACTACAGAAATACAAAAACTTTGCGCTGTCAATCATTAAATGATATAATATATAATATAACTCGAAATAAGAAATCTCGAGCAGCGGCATCTGGTTTGGGATGCCAAGACTGCACTGAAGAGTAGTGGCATGGTTATCTCAGAGTTCTTGACAAAATCTCGGCATCAGGTATTTATGACTGCACGACAGTACTTCGGTGTGCGTAACTGCTGGTCCACCGAGGGAAAAATTGCAGTCATTCTGCCTGACAAGACCCGCCGGAAAATTGAAAGTATGCCAGAGCTCAAGTCGTTAATGTCGACATTTCCTGCTGCTAAAGACCCCAAAGATGCCCATACAGCAACTGTAGCTAAAAGTACTGAGGGCTTAAAGCCTGCTTTGGAGAGTAAGCCCCGCAGCGCAGCCGCAGCACCTTCACGTCGTGCAAAAAGGACATAGGCGGTGCGCAAACGCAGTGCAGCAGGTGCTTTGGCGTACTATTGGTTTTAAATTTTATATTGCTCCAATTTTTCTAAGTTAATTTTCTAATTTAATTTTTGTAGAATTCTTTTAAGAGTACTTAGCCATTCTTAATTTACTAAGTTCGTCGAATCTGCTACTATTGACATATCCCTTGTCAAATGTCAACTGTCACGTGTCACTTATAGAAATGTTTTTTTTTTTCTGTTTAATTGAGGAGCAGGTAATATTTGCCAATAGTACATCATTTTGCTGTTAGTTTTAAAATAATAATTTATACTCACAAACTTTCGCGGTGACCTAGGATGGGTTAATTAGTTTTATTTGTAAGTAGAAAATAGTTTTTTTTTTTATTAAAATAAATTTACTATATTATATATTTCATTATATTATATATATTATATAGATTATTTTATATATTTATAGAATGGATTCGTTAGATTTTGATAATGATATTATTGAAGACTTCTTTTCGTGTTCTTCTTCGTCTGACAGTTTTCTTAGCCTAGATAGTGATGGTGTTAGGGGATCGATTTCGTTTTCTGCTCATGAACAGTTAAATAGTTCCTTTTCCCGTTTTCCTAATAACCTGAACCTTGTCCATATTAATGCTCAGAGCATACCTCGCCACTATCCTGATATCCTCGAAATGTTTAGCAGCTCCCCGGTAGATGCTATTTTGGTGTCAGAGTCTTGGCTTAAACCATCTCTTACATCTACTGCATTTGCTCTTCCGGGATACAAGCTCATTAGAAATGATCGTGTAGGCAAAAGTGGTGGTGGAGTCGCAATCTATTTGCGCAGTGATATTGCTTCTAAAGTTATTGCTGCTTCACCAAATCGATACACGTGCTCAATGGAATATTTGTGTGTTGAGATCACCCTAAATCATAAAAGGGTATTGCTATGTGTGGTCTACAGTCCGTCTCTGCGTATTGACTATTTTAATACTCTGGAGACCCTGTTAGCCACACATAGTTCGAATTACGATTGCACTCTGATTGCAGGTGATTTCAACACATGTCTCATGAAAGCTGATTCACGTGCCTCAAAACTCTGTTCATTACTCTCGTCCCTTAACTTAAGCATCCTTCCGCTTTTGCCTACCCATCATGCTCCAAATTCTAACCCTTCTCTCCTAGATCTCCTTATTACTTCCTCACCTGATCTTATATCAACCCATGGCCAGTTTCCATCCACCCTCTCTTGTCATGACTTAGTTTTCCTCTCCCTTAAGCTCAAACCACCTCGCAAAAAACCCAAGTTCCTCTTCCTTCGCAGTTTTAAGGGCTTGGATTTGAGTGCGTTTAAGCATGACATAGCAAATGCTGACTGGTCTCCAATCTATTTGGCCACAGATATTGATGTTAAAGTAGCTTTATTTAACGACATATTGACTCAGATCTTTGACACTCATGCCCCATTAAGAAAAATTAAAGTTAAACATGCACCAGCACCTTGGCTCACTCAGAATATATTGGACATGATGGCTAAGCGTAACCGAGCTCTGGGTCAATATAGGAAAAGACCAACTGAGACGAATCTGGCAAAATATAAGTTTCTGCGAAACCTTTGCAGTCGTCTGTGTAGAGATTCAAAAAGACACCACATACATTCAACAATTGACCAAAGTAACCCCTCCCAAATCTGGAAATTCCTTTCGTCTCTTGGTATAGGAAAGTCTTCTGTGGGTTTAGACAGCACAGTAGATTTAAATTCTCTCAACAATCACTTCTGTAAGCCACCTGTGAGTATTGACCACGATACCAGGACACGCACGATTTCCTATATCTCCTCTTTTCCCATCCCGTCTTGTACTCCATTTATATTCCAGCCTGTCACTGAGGATGATGTTAAGAAACATATTACAGCTATAACATCCCGTGCTGTAGGGAACGACGACATCAGTCCCCGTATGATTTCCCTATCACTTCCTGAACTCTTGCCAATTCTCTCTCATATCTTCAATTACTCCTTGTCAACGAGTTCTTTTCCTTCGGCATGGAAACGTGCCAATGTAATTCCTTTACCTAAAACCTCTAATCCCTCCTCTTTATCCCAATTCAGACCAATCTCCATTTTACCCTACCTCTCCAAAGTTCTTGAAAATATTGTCCATAAACAGCTTTTCCATTTCCTGTCCTGTAATAATTTACGCTCTTCCTTTCAATCCGGTTTTCGCCCTGGTCATAGTACTGTTACAGCACTGCTTAAAGTTACAGATGATTTGCGATTAGCCATGGAGCACAAATGTGTCACTGTCCTAGTGCTACTAGACT
This sequence comes from Cyclargus thomasi, assembly GCA_026546445.1. Classification (NCBI taxonomy): domain Eukaryota; kingdom Metazoa; phylum Arthropoda; class Insecta; order Lepidoptera; family Lycaenidae; genus Cyclargus; species Cyclargus thomasi. Next base: position 7,865 of record JAOTAV010014341.1, on the reverse strand, counting down.
TTAGCAGTGCTTTTAATTCAGTAGACTTTGACATCTTCCTTTCCGTCCTCCGTTCCCTTAATATATCCTCCTCGGTGATGGACTGGTTCGACTCCTATCTTCGGGGGCGCTCGCAGCGGGTCCGCTATGGTGAGGCTGCCTCGGACTGGTGTGATCTGGATGCGGGGGTCCCACAGGGTGGTGTTCTTTCTCCTCTCCTTTTTTCAATTTTTATTAATATAGTCACCTCAATCATCTTATCCTGCAATTTTCATCTCTACGCGGACGACTTGCAAATTTATCGTCGATGTCATATAGATGATATTAGTGCAGCGGTCAGTGATGTCAATGCAGATCTGCAGCGAATTGCAGACTGGGCAAAATCGTTTGGTCTGTTTGTAAATCCTCGTAAATCTCAGGCATTAATTATCGGCAGTAGATACATGACACAACGACTAAACGATGTGCCTAGAATAATTTACAACGGTACTCCAATCGCATACACACACACTGCAAAAAACCTTGGGATACTGATTGACAGTAATCTGTCTTGGCAACCTCAAGTCAATGAAGTAAGTAGGAAAGTGTTCCACTCAGTACATATGCTTAGACGCCTTCAGAATTTTCTGCCCTTGAAAACTAAAATCTCCCTAGTCCAGTCACTCATTTTCCCTATCCTTGATTATGCCGACTCCTGCTACTTAGATGTTACCGAAGAGTTGCTTACGAAGCTCGAACGTTTGCAGAATCTCTGTATACGTTTTGTCTTTGGTCTAAAAAAGTATGACCATGTATCAGCTTTTCGGTCTCAGCTAAGATGGCTTCCGATTCGTCTGCGGCGAAATGTCTATATTCTCTCACTGCTTTATAATATCCTCTATGACCCTATGTCTTTTCTCGATCCTTGGAAGACCCTTGTAGACCTACTGCTCCAACTTCTTTTCCTACTTACTTACTGTTCATGCTGTAAGATTGTGGAATTCCCTACCCCACACCTTTCGTGATAGTCCTACTATCAATGTCTTCAAAAGACGCCTGAAATAATACTACCTCAACACTAAATCCAGCTATAGTTATTAAATATACATGTAAGTATTTATGTTCTGTATTAAAAATATTTATAGTAATGAAAATTATAGTATGTATTATAATAGTATGTAGGTATAGTTTAGAATGAATATTATTTGAATGTATTATTTTGTGTAAGGTATAATGTTGTATGATAAATTTTTCATTCATTTTTCTTTTAATGTATATTTCTTGTTAATTGTTTTTTGTGTACAATAAACTGGTAAATAAATAAAAAAATGTGTTTGTTTGCATATTTCTTTGTGCTTCTTTACGCCCTTACTTGATTTTACTGACTTTGTTAAAATATTGAACAATAAGAAAGACAGCTTGGAAAAACATGATTCTCAAAGAGCTTAAAAGAATATTCGTATTTTTAGACAATTTTTAAATTCCACGCGAGATAAGCTGCAGGCATAGCTGGAAGTTTATCGCACGAAAAATTGTTACTGACTAGAAACAAAACAAACGATGTCAGCTAATGTAGGATACATTGGTTGACATAGTTTGTTTTTAGTCAAACACTCCTGTTTACCAAATTTCATTGAAACGTCAATTACGATTTGTATAGAAAAAAATCTTCACATTCTATACAAACCGCGAAGAGTTGTGTTAACATTTTGTTGTTGTCAAGCAATTTGTATAGAAAACAAGAAAATTTTGTATCAACAAAGAATTATCCTTACCATTGATAATTTCCGTGTAATCTTTACCACGAACCACTTCTGAGAAACGACGAGGCAAAGCTGAAATATATATATTTTTTGTAAAAGTGCGAAGCATAATTATTGTTTGTTCCTATAAATTCTCAATAACCTGAATATTTTGTTTTAGAATTAAAACAATCAACCCAAATTTAGATTTGCAAGCAATACTGATATTGATTTCCTTGGCAGAAAAAATATTCAAGAACTCTTTTAACTATTGGATAAAATAAAAATATTTGTAGACTGAGATAGTATAACGGACAGCTTTTCCGCTAACAAATTTTAAAAATCACTGTAAAACAAAAATAGCAGTATAAAAATAGCAAGCTCAGGTTTCACGTCCATTTCGAGGGGGTATCCATAAATCTACATAGTTGTAATTAAAACTTACCCTCGCCATGCACGGTCAAAGCAAAAAGAACAACAATATGAATTTTGTTCATTTTTGTAAGCAACCTTTTGGTGCAATGTGGCTTGTATTCTAATGAATTGTATTGTTTGACAGAAAGTATAACCTAAAAGCGAGCCTATGCGTAAATCGTGACTAACTTTAGCCCTGATACACATCGATATCTTTTAATGGATTGCTAATGATTTATTATCTATAATAATTTTTGTTATGGTATGACAACTTACTGGGGATTATCTATAAACTTGACCCACTTAATCCGTTTGATTACAAAAAATATATATTTTACAGGTAGGCCGTTTGTCCCACATGCTGTCACCGTCAACGAGGTTATTTTTAACCGACTTCAAAAAAACGAGGAGGTTATATGTTCGGCTGTGGATATTTTTAGATAGATAAAATGCCAATGTATGGTATAGGTGATAGGTTTCATTTTGCTTTACGCCACTACAGATTGTCGATGATATGGACGCTGGGTCAATATCGCTAGAAAATGAAGCCTATGTCATACAGAGGATTTTATCTGTCTAAAATAATCTCGTCGACAGTTACGGTATGCGATGGTCAAACGACCGTTATAATTAGTTGTTTCTTTCATCAAATATAAATATTATTATTATAATGTCTCGATAGAGACTCATAAATATAGAACAGTCCAAGACATCCGAAGAATGTCATTATTGCTGGATAGGTAAGCGTACGAAAAAACAATTGTACCTATAAACAATGTTTTTAACATTACAATAAGATCAAAACTCATCAATATCTAATGGCTCCTGGGCAACCCCCCAGGAGCCATTATACCTTGATGAGTTTTTACATACATTTTGTTTGGCGATTCTACAAAGAAGGAAAAACGTTTAGATCTTGGCTAACCAGCCAAGATCTAAACGTTTACGCTTTTTTGTAGAATCACCAAACAAAATGTATTGAAATGACATAAGGCGAAAGCTCACGTAATTTCCATACATTTTGTTCTCAATTCTCGATTCTACAAAGAAGCGAAAACGTTTAGGTTTTGGCTAACTCTCCTGTACTTAATTGGCGATGACAGAAGATAAGACAGATGAGCCGGCATGATTGTGTACAGGGCATACTTGGTGTTGCTTGCAAATGATGATAGACAAAATACATCATCATCATCATACATCAGAAGATAGGCACGGTCATCGTATACGATGACCGTGCCGATTAGCGATCACCGATCATCACAGATTTTTTAAAAATTATATTCAAAGGACAAACGAGTAGACGGGTTAAAGCAACTGCCGTCGCCCATGGACACTCTTGATATCCGAAGAGCCGCTAGTGCGTTGTCGGCCTTTATTAGAGAATAGGTAATGGACATAGGGATAGGGGACCAGGGAAGTTGGGTCACCGTCAACTCACTGACTGAACAAAACACAGCACAACACCGTTTCACTCCAGTTTTCCATTGAGCCGCCCCATTCGTGTCGAAGCATGGATCACCCACGGCAATGAGCATCCGTATTATGTACTTGAGACCGGAAAATGTCTCATTGGTCCACGCCTCCTCCACCTCCATACCGGGGTTTGAACCTGCACCCTCTCAAGTGCGAACCAGAGGTTTTACCCACTAGGATTTTGTAGTCTGCATCACAGAAGGTGTACGCGTTCTTAAACATCATTGTCAATCAAAACATCAGTGACAGTCATTCAATGAAATGTGGAACATTTCCGTCCTACATTTTATTAAATGTGTTACAGGAAGTCAGGCTATGTGAGTTATTTAAATCATATTTAATTATAATGTATCACCAAGGTTACCTGTCGGAAGACACAATTTATATTGGAGACTTTTAAAAACTTTATTTTCATTTATTATTAATTCGTTTGGAAAGCTATAGTTAGTCGGACAAATACTACTAACCTATTAAAGTAAATGGTAATATTATTATGATACATATTTTACTATACTGTGCTGTTGCAGTTATATTAAATTACGGCTGGCTCCTGGGTGCTTGATAACATTCAGAGTTGAAGATAAATAAAATAAAATAAAAGTCTAGATTATATGAGCTATGTGACAAGAAGCTTTTGTATTTGAAATAAACGACGAGTTATACTGCTTTTACTAAATTTTGGCGGCAGCGGTGTTTAACGCTCTGTAAAAATTGTCATTTTTATACAAACCTCGGTAAAACTATAAAGTCTTTTGTTGAACCTTCGTTGTTGTCAATGGCAATTGATATAGAATTTATTTTTTCTGATAGAAGGTTAATTAGATTGGAAAAAAACATTATAATAACTTGTAATGATTAATTACTTACTAAAACAGAGTGCCTTAATTTATCATTAGCAACGTTTTGTTTAAGTTAACATTTTTATCCACAATATATGTAGAATGTAGAGTCGTAGAACTTCTTGTGTCGGCCAGGCATTTTATTAAATAGGTACAGTGTTTTGTACCTATTTAATATTGTAGGTACATACTATTCAAAACTGCTAGTTGATTTAATATCTATAATATTATACCATAATAATTTAGCTAAATTATTATCTAGTATTAGAAGAATTAATTTAATATTCTTATGTATCATAATTTACCTACATACTACAAACTTTCCTGACGTTTCAGTTTTTCATAAGAAAATTCTGTTCGTGCAATAATCTATGCACTATCACAGAAGTCGATTTATATGAATCGTCGATTCATATATTAGTGTCGCTTGAGAAACCCGATCGACAGGAATAGTTCATAATATTGAATTGACATAAATTGATAGTACATAATTTCATATTTTCATTAGAACGGTGAAGTGGGTATATTTATTTAGATATTTTTGGAGGTGAGTTCAACCATTTTGTGGAGTTGCTGATGGTGCAGGAGTTTCAGCTGGTGATGCTGGAGCGGCTTTTGCTTGTTGCTGGCTATTAAGCTGGGTTTGAGCATTCTTGTTTAGGTTCGTGTTCGTATTTTTATTTACGTTGGTGTTCGTATTGACGATAGTTACTGAAAGAAAATAGTGTTAAATATAGAAAGTTTGGCTTTATCTCTTATTCAATTTACATGGCCTTACATGCGCTAATCAAAGTTTCATTTAATACTAGTTAGTGCCCGCAACTTCGTTGCGCGAAAATTTATATATCACATTAACCTTTAATAGCTAATTTAATAGCTATTAAATAAAAAAAGATTTATTAAAAAACGTTCAGTAGTTCCGGAGATAAGCGCGTACAAAGAGACAAAAAGATAAACAGACAAAAAGACAATTTTTTTTTGGCAATTTGTGTTCTATTACTGTTCCTAAGCCCCCCCACATTGATTAGTTTGTAAAAATATTAATTGTACAGACACGCCAATTTTACTGTTTTATTATATACGTAACATAGATATATATTGTTGTTATGCATTCGCTCAAGATTGGCAGTAAGGTTCATTAACCCTAACCCTAACATAACAGTTTGTTGACAATCGCGTATTTTATGGAAATGACAATTTTTTTTACAGAGGGTTGAATGAACCATACCGCCAATCTTGAGCAAATGCATAATACTCCTTTTGTGATTAGTAAGGGCAGCCTGGTCGCTGGGACACTTGGCCATACAAATCACAAAAAATTGTTTTCAGGGATGCTACCTTCACAATAAGCTCTATGTATGGGGTAAGAAGGAACGCGCTTTCAATATTATATACCTACTAGCTTTTGCCCGCGACTACATCCGCCTGAAACTTTATTAACTATACCGTTTGTAACAACATTATTTGATTACACCTCGACCCCTATTGGTCGTAGCGTAATTTGAAATATCCTTTAGCCTTCCGCGAAAAATGGACTTAATAACATAAACAGAATTTTTCAATTTCGGCCAGTTGCTTCTGAGATTAGCGGGTTCAAAGAAATTTTTCAGGTTTGTATTATTAGTATAGGTAAGTGAACCGTACTCACCATTGATAGTTTCCGGAGCTAAAAAAATGAAGACACTTTAGTATTTATTGTAAAGTTTTTTTTTTATTAAAAAAGTTAACGTTTTTAAGATTTCAAATACATAGTTCGTGAAAGTAATTTGGAAACTTACCTTGTTCGAGTCCTGTTGCTCGCCCAACAGACTGTACTAGACCTAAAAAAAAATAAATGGTGTTGATTCTTGTTAAAAAGAAAAACCATAATTATCCAATTTATCCTCTTTGGGCTTATTTCACCAGTTTCTGATACGTGACAGATGAAGTATGGTTATCTTTTGAATAAGATGCAGATAGCCAATCCGATGATTTATCAGGAAGTAGTGCAATAGACCGTTAATATTATAAATGTTAAAGTTTGTTTGTTCAGTTCTTTATCCTGAACCAACTGAACGTATTTTGCTTTTTCGATCACATGCATTTCAACTTAGGCAAAGCCAGGGTAAATGCCTATAAATTCCAAGTGATGAATTCCTTACCGCCAACAAAGGACAGGGGAAAAGGTAAGTCCTGTGCCGATGAGATGCCTGTAACAAATATTCAATATTTTTATGTCATGCACTGTAAATATAAATATAGTGTGCAGCGAGGTAGCCATCAGAAAAAAATTGTCATATCTATACAACCTGCGAACAAAGTATTGTGTTGTAATTTTGTTGTTGTACACAATACTTTGTTGTCAATCGCAGGTTGTATTGAAATGTTTTACAGAGGGTTAATGACCACTAGCGTCTAGATTTATAGAAAAAAAGACTGAAAATGTAAAAAAAATAGTTTACAAATCATCCACTAATTGACAAATATCAACTTACAACAGGTTGCAACCAGACACGCTATTATTACATAATTGATATACATTTTTGAATATTATAAAATCCGGCCGAGAGTTCTATAAAAGAAGCGGACTCCACGAGTAACTATTTCTTAAATACCATATTAGTTTTATTAATTGCACGATCATGATTCACGACTTTATTATTATATAAGATATTGAACAATAAATGTATCGTGAGCCACGAAAAAATAATAATCTGGCTATCACTTACCCCGAGATACACGAGGCTAGTTTTTCAAGTTAGGATAACAAGCTAGTTATCTTTTAATTGTCTTGGCTACCTGAGTCTAGCTTGTCAATTACTCCGTTTACTAACTTAGAAACCAGAAGCTTGTTTGTTTTTTATGATATTTAGGGAGCAAGTTAGCAGACGGGTTACCTAATGGAAAGCAACTGCCGTCGCGCATGGACACTTACGTCTCAAGTGCGTTGTTGGCCTATATGAGTGAATAGGGAATGGGAATTAGGGAATTAAGGAAGTTGGGCCAACGGTCAACTCACTCACTGAACGAAACACAGCACAACGTTTCACATCAGTTTTTTGTAAGGCCGTGTTTTAGTACTATATGTTGTATAGTATTTCATTTGGTTACCTGCTGGTTAACAATGGCCTCAAAAATACAAAGTGTAAAAAGTTCCCTCATGTAAATATAGCAGCCCCAAAACAGTTACCGTATGGTGTAAGCTGCTAAGCTCATCGGAAACAACTGTCCGATACAGTCGAAATTTCTAGTGCTTATCGGATGTTCTTACATCTACTTTATTATAATATTTAAAATTACGTACAAGCAAAATAGCTACGTCAATTAATTAATATCCAACCAGGGAAAATATGATCTTACATATTTTCCCTGGTAGGATATTAATCTTCTATATATATAAAAATGAAACCAATTTTCCTTGGTCACGGCATCACGCGTGTAAGACTGGACGGATTTCACT
>JAOTAV010014330.1:0-25570 GCA_026546445.1 Cyclargus thomasi | reverse complement strand
TTTCAGCCAAATCTGTTCTGCCGTTCTTGAGTTATAAGTGGTGTAACTAACACGACTTTCTTTTATATATATAATAATAGATAATAGATAACAAGTCCTGGCTGACTGACGGATTCGTCATCGCCGAGCGAAAACCGTTAAAGCTACAGCCATGAAATTTGGTGAGTTTTATTGGGTAGACTTAGTTTTTTTTTAATAATAAGAGTGGAGGACTCCTCCCGGCTCAGTGCGCCGGGAGTTTACCGACTAAAACCCCCCTGAAATGCCCTTTTTCAGCGCTACAAACGGATGAACGCGGGAACGGTACCAGGCGGGTTATTATGATCTCTTATTCCCAGTCAAGTTCCAGCCAGTCAGCAGTCACGTTACACTAAATACGCAAAGTTTAACGTTCCCTAATGTCACCAAAATGTTTAAAATCCATTCATAGACAACCAAACTAGTATTATTTCAGTTATTTTTCTAATAAGACCATGTGATACGAAAACATAACAAGGCCGTATATTGAATTGCCTGGAACCATGCAGGTTTGTAATGGTCATAATAGCCCCCCAGTTAGCACAACCACATCGACGGGCACTACATCTACAATACAACACACAAAGAGAAAAGTCAGCTTGCAAATTGATCTGTTTGCTTGTAAGAACAACGTGGAACATGCCCATGAAGTTGCTAACAACCTCCAAGCGGCTTTGTGTCTGGCAGATTATTTGTAACTTATTATGAACGATGTTGTTATTTGATATTCGTCCATTGTTTTACTCGGCTTGTTTGTAATACAAAAATAATTTATTGTAGTACCTCACTCTAACAACCCCCCGTCGATATATTTTCGACGGAAAACGGCCAAGTGAGAGTCGGGATCGCGCACGAAGGGTTCTTACCAAAAGAAGGAAAAGGGAATATCCTTCATTTCTATTATTTAATTAAATAAATCTTACGTTATTGAAAAACGATGTTGTCCAATCATTTTTTTTATAAAATTGAAAAAAAGTTACAAGCCTTTAAAGTAGTCAGTTAGAAAGAGAGATCCGATATTAATTGTGACGTCAAATTACGTAAGCTAAGTACAAAGTTCATACTAAATTACGTTTTAAGAGAAAGAGATGGGTAAAATACTTATATCGCTAATATCTTAGTTATTTATAAACAGAATTCAGAGATTTTTTTGTCATTCTGTATATTTTTTAACCCACTATCGTAATAATTTGCATTCAATAAATTTTGTTTTACACGCATATTCCCTATTGTCGTAAACGATTATCGTTTTCCACTTGTCTAGGGGGCCTGAACTGATAATGTTGTTGGCTTTCCGAATCGTATTTTCCCAATTGCTCTTCACTGGTACGGAACCCTACGCGCGCGAGTCTAACTTGCACTTGGCCGGTTTAAAGTTTACAAAAGCCCAATCTGATGGTCTTATAAAACTACTCTCTGTCAAAAAGAGGGTCTAAGAGGGCCTTTTTTTTGACAATATAACAACATAAAACTGTCTTACCTGGCACGGAATTTAAGGAAGAGCTAAATATAACTCAGAATTTTATTTAAAAATTGTCTTATTATTGATATATTTAACCATAAAGATGTATAATAAAACTCTGGAATGAGCTATCGCCGGCAGTATTTCCGGAGCGATGCCAACCTTCAAGAAGGGTATTCCGTCTTTAAAGGCCGGCAACGCACTTGCAACTTTTCTGATGTTCCGAGTATCTACAGGCGACTGCAGTTGCTTCTCTTAGGTTTGCTAATTTGCCTCTTTAGTAAGTAAAAAAAATGGTGCAGCATGTTTTGCTGCAATTGTGAATACCATCATTTATTACGTTATAGCAATCACCGTTACTTCTTGTATAAAAACATTAAAATATAAAATGTGTTCAAACCCCAGTTTTAAAGCCACACGTAAAAAGCTTTTTAACCTACATAAGTTTCACAATCAGTTTGTTACAAAGTCTAAACGTTTGCCATTACTCGCGAGTAAAAAGTTGTCAACTTTCAACGAAATACGATATTATGGACAGCCCCTGATCTAGGGGGGTAAGCCAGCGCCTGGGCCCCGGGCGGAAAGTTCAGAAGGTGCGAAATTCATTATTAAATAAATATTATTAAGTAAAAAATACATGAAAGAACAGCAACTGATGCATTATTTCCGGAAGGCCTATGTCTTAGTAAATATTTGCCGTGGAAAAGCCATGCTTCGGCACGGATGGGTTCGATCGGAGTGATACCACGGCCTCAAAAATAACTGGCATCTAACGGCCTTGTGTTGTGTTTCGTCTGCGACTCTTCGGGCGCACAAATGGCTATGGGGGACGGCAGTTGCTTTCCATCAGTTTGCCCGTCTGCTCGCTTGCCCCCTAAAGAATATGCTAAAAATACCTTATAGCTGAAATTATATACATAATAACATATATAAAAAAGGTAGGTAGTATAAAAGTAGTAAGTAGTATTTCAGTTTTTGCCCCGTCTGAAAAAATGTGAAGATCCGGGGCTGATTATGGAACGAGAATTGGACCGGTTTAATGTGGCTCCAGCCAGTCAGAAACACGAAGAGCAATAAAAATTGTCTGACCAAACTAACCAAGACAAAAAACAAAGTCTACATGCCTTTTAAAAAATTGTAGACCCTGAATAATATTAACTTAAAAACTACTTATGATCTCACACGCATTTCCACAGATAGCAAAACTTTGCATTATATCACCCTGGCAAACTTCTTCTACGATAAAATGAGGTATTTATACTTTTTTAGGTGATATTACTCACCTCTCTTAAAAACCTCGGTATGTTTTTTGTGGTACTACATTTTTGGCAACTTTGTTCTTCTATATAATGGTATTTCGATGTCAACTTCCCATACGCGGTGTATTAAAAACTCGGTGAAAGTATTTCACGAGCCGTCGCCCCTAATTGGTTGAGAGTTTCAAGTGGTAACTCGGTAGACATTTTGTATACTTTGTGATAAAAGAATTTCAATTTGTTATTAAAGAATTGTGCATTTGTCTTATAAGCGATTCGTTTAAAAAATTAATGTATTGTTTGAAACTCCTGCAAGCATAAAATGACAATTGTAAAACGAAGTTAAATATACAAAACAAAAAACCCGACTACAGGAACCATAGCTATTTAAACATTGAGTGATGTTTATTTCTAAAATGGCTTTTCCCTTCATTTTGATACCCTACTTGACCTAAATGGACGGAAAAAATTTTTGGAAAATCCGCCATTTTGGTTTTTTATTTTTTTAATGTAACCAGTGTCTTGCGCTATCAAGACGAAGTTAAAATCCATCGACTTGATGGAGGCTAGGCTGCAGAGCGTGCCAAACAATTGTACATGCGCACATACATACATACACTGTAAAAACATAACCCTCCTTCTGGCTCGGTGGGAAAAAAATGGAATACCAACATTTTAGGGACAAAGCGACAGGTTACCTGTTACAATTTAAAAAAACCTATAGTCTGAAAGGAAAGAAACAATCACCTATATAAATAACACAAAACTTCAAAGGTTTGTGGTAGCTACAGAACTTTATAAAGGTCTTTCAGTGGTAGTCATCAGCTAAAATAAAACTCAATTAAAATTTGAAATTGAATCACCAATCCTTTTATCAACAGCTGATTTCTACTCGGTCTTCAAAATTACCAAGACGTAAAATCTCTTAGAACGTTTCAACAATGCTTAAAACTGGGTAACTTTTCTCCAATCGTATTTGGGGAATCGTGAAAACAGATAAAAGAAAAAACCGGCCAAGTGCGAGTTGAACTCGCGCACGAAAGGTTCCGTACCTGTAGAAAACGAAAAAATGCCAAAACATATTTCCAAAAGTCCAGCTTCACGTACTAAAAAGACCAAAATCTAGCCAAAAATCTCGTTTCTTGTATGAGAGCCATCCTTAAATATTTAATTTATTTTGTTTTTAGTATTTTTTATAATAGTGGCAACAGATATACATAATGTGTGAAAACTTTATCTCTCTATAGCTATTACTGTTCTTGAGATACAGCCTAGAGACAGACAGACGGACAACACACACAAGTTTTAGTGATAGAGACCCGTTTTTACCCTTTTGGTATGAAACCCTAAAAATGAAGCCACGTTAATTGTTTTTGACCAGACGAAATTCTCAAACTTTGTGATCTGTTCAATTAAGTTCTCAATAAGGTATTATTGAGACAACGATCCGAGAATGGTTTTGTTTGTCAACTAGGAATCGTGTTTAAAATACGGTCTCTTTCTCTATCTTCACAAACATTGACTAACTAGTTTTTAACCGTGGCTTCGCTCGCGCGGAATAAGATTGTTTATTACTATCCAATACCGAACTGCAGACCTGGCTGGTGAGAAGGGTGTAATAGGAGAGTTATCTGACAAGGTTTCAACTACTCTTTTGCTCATTGCTGTGGGATACCACGTTGGTTCAGTGAGTGAGTCTACTATTCCTATTACCATTTCCTCATAAAGGCCGGCAACGCACTCGCGACTCTTCGGATGTCGCGAGTATCCATGGGTGACGGCCGTTGCTTTCCATCAGTTAACCAGTCTGCTCGGTTGCACCCTAAATATCATAAAAAAAAGGTCTCAAATACCTAATCAAAATTTGCTATCAGCTCCTATTGTAAGCCTCTTGTCTATGTCTCTTGTTGTTGAATAACGGTGTTAAAATTGTTATTTTTTTATCGCAGGAAAAATCTAGTTTAATAATAAACAGAAATCGATATTAGCATTGCCAGTACAACTTGACCTAAAACCCTGACCGGCTAGAAACCATTAAATACAATGTTGCCGACAAAAAGTTGTTCAAATATAAAGCAAAAAAGTCTCTTCGCATCGAGTGTATCTTTTATTATGAAATTAGGGGACAAACCTACCAGAAATTAATTGCCGTCGCCCATGGACACTCGCAACATCAGAAGAGTTGAAAGTGCTTTACCGGCTATACAAATAGAAAGTTGTACGATAGTTATACGTTAGGTATTTAAATAGTATTAGGGAATTCAGAAACGAGACTACTATTCATTAAATTAATTTTAAACAAAAATTAAAAAACCGACTTTCACCTCAAAAAAAAATTAACTGAAAAGTAATAAATAATTCTTTTTCTCTGTTAGTTTCTCATAAGGATTAGCCTAAACCTCAACATTAACCGCAATGAATTTTATAACTTTGAAATCGGTAACAGCTTTTACAATGTCTTAGATTACGCTTAAGGTAGCTTGTATCGATTTCAAAATTATAAAGATTGATTACGGTTAAAGTTGAGGCTTAGGCCAAAAATTAATTCATTTTTCTCTTTTTTTTCGTTACTGTTAGTTAATTATATAGTCAGCTGTAGGTAATTAAATCAAGGTGTGTATATATCCCTCGATCGATTTGTCATGAATCCTGTTTATCAGATAACCAATTTCGATAACAGGATTCCAAATTCTTAAAAAGACCTTGAAAACAATAATTGCATTTCAATTAAAATGGCATGGCATGGCATTAACAGATGGCGAAAATTTAATCTTCAACACTCGTTTTGATGTAAAACATCATACGGTTAAAATGTAACGGTGCGTGGCAACATTATAGTGATGATAATGATGATGATGATTATTGATGAAATTGATGAAGTGGCATTTGCTTTGAGCTGTCTAGACAAAGCTGAAATCCCCGAATCGCTAACTATAAGGATTTAAGACACAGTACAGCACCTTCGGAACCAGGGTATACATTTGTGCAAAATCATACCTGGAATCCTTTAGAAAAAGTTAAAATCTCTATATGTGTCCATATAAATTTTAAAGAGTCACCTCGATTCCTCCTGGATCGCATCATCAAATCACAACTTTTGTGAAAATGGGACCAAACTGCAGCTATAGGACAACGAAAAAATTTTCGAAATCGATCCACAAATAAAAAAACAAAAAACAAAAAAAAAAAAAAAAATAATAGAACCTCTAAAGTATAATTTATAAATATAGTATACATAGAACGAAAATAAATACTGTAACATACAAACGTAACATGCATAACTTTAATATTTTTATATATCAGTAATATTTCTTACTGACTTTTAATATTTTATATTATAAAATGCGTTTCATGTTGAGATTCTTAACAGTTTATCAAAAAAAAAATGTTAACTTTAAAATTGTAAATCTCCTTTTTCGGAAGTCGGTTAAAACAGAAATATATTATCTTTAAAACTAATTCCTAAGCCATTTTTTTTCAAACCGATATCAATAATTAACAACGCCAAACCCCATGTTCCTCACTTCAAAATAATTGGGCATAGACAAGACAGCAGCTGGCAAAAAAGTTTCTATGGAACACCATAGTGGTGATGATTATCGGCTTTACAATAGTTATAAGTATAAAAAATCGGGTTAGCGGTTAAAAAATTCCAGCAGTTATAAACGGTTTAACTACGAAATAACTGCAGTATACATTTGAAACTGGCGCTGTATGAATTAGATATTCACAAATGCATTTGAATAATACACGACATGCTCTTGTTGGCTGCTGTGAGCCTGGTAGCTCTAGCTTGTTATCCGTTACGTAACTGTACACAAAATTCGTTACGTAATTTTAATTGAGTAAGGGTCTGTTTCACCGCTTACAGATAGTCTATTTATTTGACAGATACAAATTTATTTGACAGATTTTGTATGTAGAATCTGTCAAAAGAGTTGTCGATAGCCTAACAGAAACTTTAACACTAAGCGGTGATACAGGCTCTAAGGCTTCTTTCATATATTTCGTAATAACCCACAGTTACGTACTAATGTTATCAATGTAAAGGTATTTGTTCGTTTGTTTGTCATTCCTTTACGCCCTAAGGAAGCAACTAATCGTCTTTATTTTCGACACAGACTTTGTTGAATGTTTGGAAAGTAATGTGGGCTACTCTTTGAAAAACAACATGTCAAATCGCCACGGTATAACGTTAGTTGCTAACCCGACAAAGTCGTTTAGCAATATAATTATTACCATCACCCATGCAAAGACAAATTATGTGAGCTGTTTTTATAATTGTATCATTGTATTTCATATATAATAAATAATAATATAATAACATATACTTTATTTTAAGCTCAATAAATGATATCTGATTGTGATTCTAATACTAAGAACATTAATCACACAAAGTCGTTTTTTTCTTAAAAGTTTGGCATTCAACACAATAAGAATTTAATAACATTTGATAGAAGTGAATCTCAAGATACTGTTCTACGTGGTTACAATTTAAAAAAAAAGATGATGCCCGCAACTCCGTTGCGTCAAAATACGTTTATCGCGCAAGAACCGTACATTTTTCCGTAATGAAAATGAAAAGTACCCTATGTCTTTCCCCGAGGCTCAAAGTGTCTCCATACCAAATTTTACATTTCATCTATATCGGTTCAGCGGTTTGGAAGTGAGGAGGTAACAGACAGACACACTTTCGCATTTATAATATAAATATGATACACATATTTAATACACATCCAAGACCCAGGAACATTAAAAAACTTGTTTCGTCGGCGAGTTCGAACCCGCGACCTCCGGCTTAAGCTACCAACGCGCTTACCAACTGAGCCACAGAGGTAGTCAAATCCCTAAATGCATATAGTTCAGGACAACGAGTTTTATATAACATGGATTTGAAATTATTCTATAGCACAAGACATAAAATTGCACTCAGTTTTCTCCACAAGTAAAAAAAACAAACACTAGGAAAACATAAGTTACGGGCGATCTCACAAGCCGGTTACTACAATCTGCTACAATTGCCTGGTTAACAACAACTACCGCCCCCCCCACTCCCCACCCCCCTATCCCATCCTACGAATGGAATTTCTGTGCAAAGTAAACTCATTACGACAAGGCTTTCTTTCGTGGGAAAATAATCAGACGGAAAAGTGTACCGTGCGATTTTCAACTCTAAATATTTATTTTAAAGTCGTATTTGCAATGTGGATTACACGGGGAGAGTCAAGTAATTAAAGAAGGTAAGAAATGTGTAAAATAAATTTTTGATTACTGATCAAGACCAGGCAGCGATCCAATTAAAATCGTCCCCCCGAATGCTTCTATTGAAGGCTGAGCGGAAAGTACATTGTTTTGAACGAATTTCACCTTCCTACCCGACTATGATGAAGCGAGGACGGTGATTTTAAGCAGATCTGTATTGCCCGAACTACTTATGTTTTAAAATAAAGGAAGAACATATATTCGGTCGAATTGAGAAACCTCCTTTTTAGGAGACGGTTAAAAATCAAGTTCTTTTAGCGTCAAAACTACCGTTTCTATGCGAAATGAAGACATAAGTGAAACAAACGATTGACTAACATTTTACAAACTCGCGCACGAAGGATTCCGTACCAGTACAGAACAATAACTTGGCACTTTTCTGAAAGTTTTAAATTTATAAAGAAGTTAAATTTCTGAACATGTTTAAAATTTAAAAAAAAAAACATAAAATAAAAATGAGATGGAGGGAATTGAACCCGAGCCTCTTCGTACCTAAGTAGGCACCCTAGCCACTCCGCCAAGTCCCGATGATAAGCGATATCATCAGTTAATAAATTTGACGATTCAAATTTATTGATATTATTAAGTAGCTAAAACGCGAAAAACATTTTTTGTATTAAAAATACCTTTAAATATTTAATTTATTTTGTTTTTAGTATTTGTTGTTAAAGGGACAACTGAAATACATATTCTGTGGAAATTTGAAAGAAAAAAACTCTAGCTATTACCGTTCTTGAGATACAGCCTGAAGACAGACAGACGGACAGACATCGAAGTCTTAGTAATACGCTCAGGACCCTTTTTACCCTTTGGGTACAAGACCCTAATAAAAAGAAACGAATTCGAGCCAAACAACTTCGATATTCAAATTCAAAAATATCATCGATAACTAACGTGGCGAGAAGAACCGGCGTAAGAAACTCGCAAGGGTCCATCTTTTACCAAAAAAGTAGAAAATAACAACACTATTGTATTTTAAAGCTCATTTGACTATCAAATAAAAATTGTTTTAATTCCATAAAGAACTGTAAAATTCAATTAAATGTAGTTCAGTCTATATAAAGGAAAAAAAACTAAAGATAAAAAATTATAAGTTATAACCTTATTTAAATATATTGTAGAAGTAGTCTAGCAAGCAGCCATTCTACTCATCGGATGTGCCCTGTGCATTATTTATATTTTATTTTTGGTTCCACAATTGTAATATAGTGTTTTTTTTATTTTTTTAGGCTTCTGTCGTAGCCGACAATATCAGCCTCGTACTAAAATTACAAAAATTTAATTTATTAAATTATACAAATTACAAAACTCAAATTACTATGGTCTACAGTGCAAGTATAATAAATATAAATCTATCAAGTCACAGCAGTAGTCTCTCGGCTGAGCGAGAATGGTGCTCACACAACCGAGCTGTGTGTGAGATATTCCCACTGTACAATCTGAATGAAGAAGGGGTATATTTAATTGTAGAAACCTGGTTTAAAAAATATTTTGACATGATTGTAAGAGCGCAAAAGACACTCAGCCTAACCACGCCAGTGACGCCAGACGAACAGTGTCCTACTTAGAAATTAAAATTTACAAAATTCGAGTATCGTTTTGACTTGGAAAAAGAAAAACTTTAACAGTTTCTAAACAAATACCCAAAAAAAATAATATTTTTAGACAGACATGACGGAATGTTGTCGAAAGACGTTGCCTATAGATAGTGGTAGAAGCCCACGTTTTTTATTTGTAAAGTAATATACATTCAAGATTATTTTATTTAGTGAATCTTTGTTTATTAACGTTAATTTCTTTTTCGTTTTTAGAATATTTGATACTTTAGTAAAACTTTGAAAATATTATGCTTTTAGAGGAGCGTTCAGTGGCATTTTTAATTTTTTTTAACATGTTAGAAGATTGTTAGCTTATATTATTTTTTCTTAAAATTAACTAGATACTTATAAAAATTATAAAATAATTTATTCATAAGTTTTGTTTCATTTGACGACTTCTGTGGCGCAATGGTTGAGCACCTTGGTAGCTCACGCCGGGGGTCGCGGGTTCGAATGCTGCCGACGGAACGAAAAGTTTTTCAAAATTCCTGGGTCGTGGATGTGTAATAAATATGTGTATCATATAATAAAAATCTTTAATATGTGTATAATATAAAAATATATTTCCGTTGTCTGGTACCTGTAACACAAGTCCCTCGGGTACTTACCACGGGACCAGACTGACGTGATGTGAAGCGTCCATAGATAGACATTATATTATATTATTTGAAAGTATTTGAGTTCCAGGGATTCATAGAAGATATTTGAATTACTCTTTTTCAACTAGTCAACTAAGCTAGCGCTAGATCGCGCTGCGGTGAATTTGAAACTAACGTTTAAATTTTGGTCTTCCGCAGTTGCGTGTCGCGTGAATCGGAAAACCCCCTTTATATACTTGACTTTTCCTAACAACCGAATGTTTCACTATGCAGTTGAACTATCTAACGTCAATTTACCAAGTTACTACTAGCTAGCTACTAGTTAGTTTCCATATAACGAGCGGGATTTAAAGTTATTGGTTTAAAGTTTTCATTTGTTTTCACTTGACTACCAAAAACGAGGAGGTTAGATGTTCGACTGTGGAGATTCATCCTTCCATACTTCCATATCTATATCCACACTAATATTATAAATCCAAAAGTGTATCTATCTGTCCGTCCTCTGTCTCTCTATTAAATCGCTACCTTCAAACCGTTAAACAGATTTGGCTGAAATTTAGTATGGACATACTTTTAGTCCCGGGGATAAGATATTTTTTTCCCCCAAAAATGTTCAGTACCCGCGTGGTAGCGAATTTCAGCGCAACCAAATTGTTGCGGGCATGGTCTAGTATTGATCATTTAGTTGTTTAAAGGTGAGACCTGTATAAAAAGACCGTTATAAATAGATCTCTGGAGGCGACAACCGAGCTAAGTTTAGTTTTTTTACGATATTTAGGTGGCAAGCGAGCTGACGGGTTACCTAATGGAAACTGCTGTTCTTCCATACTTTTTTTAAAGCTGTTCTTTAATTTTCGAAAGTAAAATATAAGTTAAAATTCTTTAATCTGAAGTTAGGATAATTCCAATAAACCAAGTTAGTTTCACAGCTGAATTTCTGTTAAAGGTATAGTACGTGTTTATAAGACGTGTTGTGTTAGTCCTGCCGGGCCCACTGTAAGCCCTTAAACTTTGTGCAAACATTATTTTAGGTACCCCGATCAACCGGTGTAACCGTATTAACTTATTGTCCGTCAACATGTGACTGTAATGTATTGGATATGCTTCATGTATGGGTGCGTGCGCGCCTGTGTGCGTGCGGCGTCATACGTGAGTCTCGAATAGAGGCTTTCACTGGTTGCGTATGTTTTACTGTCAATACCTTAGTGACTCTATGACAACGACTATACGCTGTATCCAGATGTTAGCGTCAACTTTGAAACACAGTATAATTTTAAAGACAACAAGCTGATGCCCGCAACGCCGTTGTGCCAAATTTGTTTATCGCGTGCGAACCGTACATTTATCAGGGATGAAAAATATCCTATGTCATTACCCGGGACTCAAAGTATCTCAACACCGAGTTTCAGCAAAATCAGTTCAATGGTTTAGACGTGAAGTGGTATCATAAAGACGGACAGACAGACACTCTTTTGTATTTAATAATATAATAATAATATTATCTTTAGACGCTTCACACCACGTCAATCTGGCCCCGCGCTAAGTACCCGAAGGACTTGTGTAACAGGTACCAGACGACGAAAATATATTTAATACTTTTTTATACTATACACATATTAAAGATTTTTATTATATTATACACATATTTAAGATACATCCATGACCCAGGAGCATTGAAAAACTTTTTGTTCCGTCGGCGAGATTCGAACCCGTGACCCCCGGCGTGAGCTACCAAAGCGCTCAATCACTGCGCCACAGAGGTCGTCAAATTTATAATTTTAGTATGGATAGCACGCGACCACGACCGAGAAGAGAGAATACTCGGCTATTCTACGTTTTAATGTCAAATATGTCCATTATTACCACTTCTACTTACGTTTAGCTACACTAGAGGTCGCTCTGTGGTCAAAATTTTACCATAAATATTTAAATCCACTGTGTAGAGGAGCTGTAAAAAAACTAAAATCTATTTTCAATTCAATCACAGACTTAAATTTGGCATAACGGTCTCGTTTTCAAGTCATAAAATTTCATTAAAAAAACACAGACGTCAACAATATTTCTTGTATGATAATCGTGCCATGTCAAAATATTGTAGTGTGCATATGTAAAATTAAAGTATATTTTAAAATAATTTTGGTATTCCACGCTCTTCCTCCATATCAACTATAACTGGGAGAAATTTCATGCTTTTACATCTACGCGTCTTTCGTAACAAGGGGTGCAAAGTTTTCAGCTCGCGTATTGATAAATAGATTAAGTAACATGCAGCTACTAGTCAATTTCCGATAAGAAAGGTTTTTTTATAAAAGACTAGCTCTTGCCCGCGACTACGTCCTCGTGAAACTTTATAAATTACATCCCGTTCTTACGTCACTTTTTGATTATTGCTAGGCTCTTAATTATTGTAGCATGATATAATATAGCCTAGCCTTCCTCCATAAATGGACTTACCAACACAAAAACATATTTTCTATTCCGGCCAGTAGTTCCTGAGATTTAGCTCTTTCTAACAAACTCTTCAGCTGTATATTGTTGGTATAAATACTCGCTCGTCACGCCATATATTTGACAATCTACGTGAACGCACGCACACACACGCACACATCCGTACGCACACGTACACATACGTACACTCACGTACACATACGTACACACACGTACAGGAACGTAATAAACTATCCGCGGAAAATGTGAACGTGCAGCAGTTACGTGCCAATACGGACGAGGCCCACTAGATGTTTCAGCCTTTTTTATGACTGTTTTACTGTATAGACGAGTAATATAGAGGTGGCATTGCTTACCAGCAGAGGGGCAGCTGATGAAACGCAGCTGCCGTCGCCAGAACAGAAGAGTTGCAAGTGCGTTGTCGGCCTTTTATGAAGGAATACCTTTCTTGGATCGTTACTTTTGTTACGAAATACTAGCCTATTAGGCTAAGGGAATAGGAAAAGGTAAAATAAAAATATCTATTGACGCTTCACACCACGTAAGCCTGGTCCCGTAGTAAGTACCTAAAGGACTTGTGTTACGGGCACCACACAATGGAAATACATTTAATACTTTTATACTATGAACATATTTAAGATTTTTATTATATGATACACATATTTAATAAACACCCAAGACCCAGGAACAATGAAAAACTTTTTGTTTCGTCGGCGCGAACTCGCGATCCCTGGCTTAAGCTACCAACGTGCTTACCAACTGAGCCGCAGAGGTCGTCAGACAAAAATAAGATAAAGGAAGTCGGGTTAAGCAATATGACAATTTTGGATTTGAGGAAAAAGTAAATAAATATTTGATACGTTTTTCAATACTTATGTAACAACTAGCTTACCCGCCTCTTATAGGTGAAAATTTATTGTGACGTTTTCCCGCAGTAAAAAGTAGCCTATTAAATACAGAATGTCAATACCATCAAATTTAGTCCATCCGTTCTGACGTGGAAAAATAACAAACATACACACTCACAAACTTTACATATTATTTTATAATATTAGTAGGATAGGGAAAAAATCTATAAACACCATCCTTGGATTCAACTTCGATGGTGTCTGTGGGAAGTCTATAATACTGCCGTCCTCAAGCTAAAATGCCGCTATGTACAAAAAGTACTTTTTGAGTTAGGAGCAAAAAACGGCGCAGTTTTTCTAAGGGCTTGATACTTCATAACGGCAATATTAACTTTAATAACTCGATGACTATTAAAGCTACAAAAATGTTGCTAATACATGTCGATAGAGCTTTTTCTTCTGATTATGATGGCATTAAAATGTCAAAAACGACCTGATGTTGATTAACGGCATTTAAGCTTGAGGACGGCAGAATAGGACGCCTGCGACGAACATACACAAAAGTGAACATCGCTCAATATGCAATACAACACGTTAACCCATTATCCCACGCCACTCCACTGATAGGAATATCCACCCAACACCCACATGAGATTTGAGATGACACTACAAACATCTATAGAGTCATCGAGGCATGGGGTCGGAAAACGCCGGATTGTCCTTTGGGTTTGGAAATCGTTTTCCTGCTTATACACGTGTAAATCAGGGTCGGTCCACATTGAAAAGCGCTGCATGAGTGGATAAAATCTTGTCATTGAGGAACATACAAGCTATGAACTATGTATAGATACGATTACATGTAATATTATTTTATATTTACGCCAGTGTACACCTGTAAAGGTTGACAACAAGGCCCTACAGAAAACCAGGGATCGCGGTAAATATGCCACGATTGCATCCTGAGTGGGGTCCTTTTTGACAGCGCGCGCATTACATTGCATTCATTCAAAATAACACCAATATTATTATTATATATTAGATAATTTAGTTTTTTTTTTCTTAATTTTATTATCTTAGTGTGTCATAGTCTAATATTATTTAATTTCCTTATTTGTTTTTCTTTTTTTTTGCCTCGGTTGGTTTTTGTTTGTTTTTTGTCTGTGTGTTGTAATGTTGTGTAATGCATGTGTTGTTAAATAAATGTTTATTATTATTATTAATTATTAAAAAATCATGACTCGTATGCTTTCCTGCATTTCTTGTAGTTTACTATTTTTTCCTGTGAAATCGCAATAAAATATAAAATAAATTATAATTTTCGAATCAAATTGCAAATTTTATGAAGATATTGCAGTTTGTTCGAAACCAAATAATATTCGTGACTCCGTTTATTGCGCGGAAACTGTACATTTTGGCGGGATAAAAAGTAGGTAGAAATGAAAACGTTTTATTTTATTTTTAGAACTCATTTATACTGTTGACTTTTCTTTCATTATTAGCGTTTGCCCGCGACTTCGTCCGCGAACAGGATTTTGACAAAATTTTCTATTGACATTTAAGGGAATGTGAGAATGAGTGAGTGTTTAGATTCACAAACTAAGACGGGCGGGACGACGTCTATCGTGTCCCCTAGTATTCCTAGTTTATATAGTACAATATTATAGCTTAGGAGTCCCATTTTATCTACTATATAAAAATAAGTCGGGTTTTCCTTCCTGACGAACTTCTTCCTGAACGCACAAACCGATTTCAAAAATTACCACGCGGAAGGATTCGCGGGCAATAGCTAGTATTTTACTAAATAGTGTTACACTCATACTTTGTAAATAGCTTTTGCCCGCAACTTCGGTTTACGCTAAACGCTATTAATAAGTTACAACTGATAGGCTATTCGGTAATAAAGCTTCACAATATATACTATGGGGGAAATTGAAACAGAGCCAGTTGACGAAACTACGTCATTTGGTTGGAATATGTCAATTCCATATAAGTCGTCTTTCGGCTGGGTTTGAACGCAACCATATTATTTTTTATTTGATCCGCAATCTGGCTCTGTTTCAGCCTCCCTGATTGTACATACAACGATATTATATTGTCTGGTGCAGATACAAATATCTGCACCAGAGTATTTAAATCGATCAGTGTTTAGTTTCCCCTCTTTTGTCCCCTTAGATGGGCGGGGGAAAAATGTTTATAAGCCAGATGCAAAATTGGAAGAAAACTAAAATATCTGCAAAAAACCTTATTCAAATCGATTTAGTAGTTTTTGTACTGTAAAAAAAAAGTTTGACACAAACCCCCCCTTTAATTTGTTCCCTTAGAGGGGTGGGGAAAAATTATACACTTTCAGGTGTTAAGTTGAAGAAAAATAATATAGTCTGCGAAAACCGCATTCAAATCGAATTAGTAGTTTTCGTGTTAAAGAAAAAGTTTTATACAAACTCTTACTCCATTTTTGTCACCTTTGTGGGGAGGGAAGGAAAAGGAAGGAAAAAATGTTAAAGAAGAAATTTGATAAAAACTCTTAACCCCTTTTTTGTCCCCTTAGAGGGGTGGGGGGAAAAAAATTATACACCGGATGTTAAGTTAGAAGAAGACAAATACAACTGTGAAAAGCGCATTCAAATCTTATCAGTAGTTTGCGTGTAATGCTGGAACAAACATACAGACAGACAAACAAAAAAACTAAATACATTTTTGGGTTCTATATCGACGTAGAAAGACCCCCCGCTTATTTTTTTTTAATGTCTTTAATGTACACAATTTTCATTTCTACAGTTTTATTATATGTATAGATTTACTTATATATAAAAATAACAAGCTAGTGTTGCCCGCGACTCCGTCCGCGTGGTATCAAAGATAAGAATTATTATCTTCCTGCTTTTCTCTTGACTTTTTCCTGTTTTTTTTTTTGCTATAAACCTCACGGAACCCGAGACCTCCCCAACGAACGCAAAACTGTCGAAATCGGTTCGTACGTTCTCGAGTTAGAGCGTCAAGAAAGAAAACCCGACAATTTTTTTACATAAATTTTAAAAGAAGGCGGAAATTCTTTACAAATTTTAGATATATCTGCAAGGAATTTCCGCTTAACTTTGTTTTTTTTTTATTTTATACCGCTTATTAAAATTAAAATTATTTAATATAAAAAGGCTTCTAGATATATTATAATTTCTTAGTACTCTCATACATTAAACACAAGCTCGTTTTCACATTTTGGACAAAAATGCCTGATGAACCGTGATCTAATTTCGTTGAAAGTTTCCATCATAATTAGTAGGCTCGGTAATTAGAGACGCTAACGACGGACTGTCCTAAAATATCCCAGAATGTCTCCGTCCTGCTACTGCGATGCCACCTCATTTATTCCCGATTGTATTTTGTTCATTATAAAGTACATCGTCCCGGTCTCAATTTACTATGCAAAAATAAATAGAAGCCTTAAGAAGACTATTTAGCAAACGGACGGACAGAGTGATGATTTCTTAGCATGTTGTGGAACTCAAAACTAGGCTTGTATTTAAGTATTTTTAAATAAATCAAATAATCAAATATTCACATTAAATATTTGATTAGTGTTTTGATACGTCTTTTGTACTATCAAAGAAAACAGAGCAAGATTCCCCATCTAAGTAACTTGCTCGCGTTTCGTCAAACCCAGCCGACTATCAATCGGAATTGAAATAATGTGTGACATAGTACCGTTTACCGGCTGTTAATAATTTTTTCGATAGTACTTTAGTGAAGATGAAGTCGCAACAGTGGTATCATCTTACCGAATTAATTTTTTAGAAGACCCCACCTCCTATACGTTCTATGTCCCCGGTTCACCTCCTACATCCTCCTGCGTCCCCGGTTCATCGCGTATTCACAGACGGATATATCTCACACCGGCGAGCAGGAGCATTAATATCGACAAGTCAATTTATGTTAGGACCAACGCACACTGCACAAAACAAATACTGCTTCTAATTTGTTGTGATTATCCTTTATACTAGTGTATGCTGATAACCAATTAGTTGTGGCAAAAACTAAACCCGCAATGCACTAGTAAACGATAACAATTAACCATAAAAAGGTTGATAAAAAAACTATTTTTAAGAACACCAACGTTACCAAATGACTAAACAAATAAAATTGTTATTTTCAAGCTAATACGACAAATCATTTAAGAATTTCAAAGATATAATACACAATTCTTTAATACTTTACTATTTAAGACTTGAAATAAAAAAAACTCTTCTAGCCCCGTTATATAGTAAGTAACAGATAAAATCACCTAACAGCTAAAACATTACAGCATCGAGCATCAACTGTAGATAATCTTCTCAGTCTCGTCTCAATCCGCTTATAAGCGATGTAATAATAAACGACGTTCTCAGTATTTGAGACTCAATTGAGAGAAAAAGACATTATGAAATCACCTAATTAGAGGGTTTTAGTTAAAAGTTAAAACCGCAAAATAATTGAAATGTTACTTATGAAGACTATCAGAGTTTAATTGATATACTATAGAAAAAATTTAGATTAACTAGTTATTCGGTGTCCACTTACTACTTAGAATTTGATGTATTTAATATTCAGTAATGCCATTTAAGAGGGGTAAGGTTACTAACATCTGCATAAAGTTAAAGTCAAATAATAAAAATCATTTAATCTCTCTTAAGCTAAAAACAAACTGATCGGACGCGACTGACAGCCCATACAAAAACACACGTCTGACAGAACGTCGGACGCGGCTGGCAGCCCATACAAAAACGCCTGTGACGGACATCAAACACGTCTGACAGCACGTCGGACGCGGCTGGCAGCCCATACAAAAACGCCTGTGACGGACATCAAACACGTCTGACAGCACGTCGGACGCAGCTGACAGCCCATACAAAAACGTCCACGGACCTTAGTCGTGGGTGATTTGTATAAGTCGTTAGTCGTGTCCGTAAGTCGCGTCCGATCAGTATGTTTTTCGCTTTAGTGTGGCCATGGGTAGCTGTATACAATTCTATTTCGTTATCATTAAAAAAACAAATAATAGGCAGAGCTTACTCGATGGGAACAAGAAAATAATACTTACTAAAAATATTTTAGAATTTGCAGGTTTTTGTCTGATAAACCATAATTGTTAAAGGCTGGTGACGGTGCATCCCGAGTGTGCGTCAGCTCGAACAGCAGAGACAACTCAATCTGTTGTAATGTCCCATTTGTCACACACAGACAGACAGACCGACAGACTGCCAGGTTGATCAATTGATAACATTAACGCAAATCGCTCACGCCCGATACGATGATACAGACAAATTGCTATGAATAAGCACTCGTATCATATCGCTTCGATTCAGATACGAATAATTTTTTGCGGCAAAATATGATGCAATTAATACGGCCTAATAAAGCTTGTGGATTATAATTTAGCATATGTAAAGTTTACTCACATTATTGCATAGTACAACTAAATTTTAATTAATAGGGCGGAAAAAAATACTTGCTTATTACGACACCGTTGCACAGCTATGAGTTCAAGTATACGAGTATATATCGCATAACACTGGAATGAATTTAGTACTACAGAGTAGCACGGTGTTTATTAGTACAGCAGAGCAAAGCTACAAGATTACCTCTATAGTGTAGGTCAGCTACAAATCTATAATGCTACATCGTAGCACAGCTCTGAGTCCATAGTGCTACGGCGTAGCACACCTCCAAGCCATAGTGCTACAGCGTAGCATAATCACAAGTCTATATTGCCACGTAGCTCAGCTAAAAAAATATTACTACATCGTAGCACAGCTATAAATCTATAATGCTACAGCGTAGCACAGCTCTGAGTCCATAGTGCTACGGCGAAGCACACCTCCAAGTCCATAGTGCTACGGCGTAGCATAATCACAAGTCTATATTGCCACGTAGCTCAGCTAAAAAAATATTACTACATCGTAACACAGCTACAAGTTTATAACTATTGTAGCACAGCTATAAAATTATTACTACATTGTAGCACAGCTACTAATTTATTACTACATCGTAGCATAGCTACAAATTTATTACTACATCGTAGCACATCTATAAATTTATAATTACAGCGTGGCACAGCTATAAATTTATTACTACAGCGTAGCAAAGCTACAAATTTATTACTTTCGAAATGGCAAAGTGTTTATATTTTTTATTACTCAAGTTTATTGCTGTATAGTTCATAAAATAATCAGATCTAAGTTATGACTTTATTATTTTCTAACTAGATAATGAGCTTATATTTAGACACTAATATGAATCACTTAAAACAGGTCACCAAAAACATTTACTATGCATCAAAATATTTTCATTCTTTTATAAACTCATGGAGCGGGTTGTATTTATAATGTATACTAATTTAAAATAAGCACGATAACAAGCTTATCCCACACACTTGTTGCTTTTGGCGGCTGACCTCGATATTTGTTGTTAGCACCTAAAATTTTGTGGAAAATAGAAATTAGATTTTCAGATACAACCAAACGTAATTAATGAGATTTGAAATTCAAATAAACATCCAGTATAATATAATAACATTTAAATAAACAATATTATTAGTAGTTAAGCCAAGAATAGCCGTTAGAACTATACAATTCGTCATCGTCTATGATCGCCTATAATTATTGATAGTGGATGCTGTAGACAGCCTTACAATTTTTGTATGAGTCAAGTTCATACACGAGGCAAATCAAAAAGAAGCCCTGAATATAATATATAATATATTTCTGTCAAATATATTTTCGTGTAATTCTCTCATCGAGATGACACTAAATGCATTACGAGGGTACGTCTTGCCCTTTGAAATTCATAAAAAAAAAACAAATATAAAAATGTGAAAAATCCCGCGTCCTCCAGACGACACACAACAACATGCGACGTGACCGTAAAAAACGTTTGAATTTTGTTATTCGATGTTTCTTCACATAGTTCAATACTTAAGATTGGTGTATTTTCTGTTAATAGCGATTGTTTTTTAAGTCTATTTTTAGTCAATCTTGTAGACATTTATAATTTACTAGCTTTTGCCCGTGACACCGCTTACGTCAAGAAGTATTTCAATTCAAACTTTCTACCCCTATTTTATCCCCTTGAAGGTAGACACTAAGTCCTTGCCGTATGTCGCGTCCGTAGGTCGTGGCCGTGGGTCGCGGCCGTTAGTCGCGGCTATAAGTCGCAGCCGTTAGTCGGGGCCGTAGCTCGCTTCCGTATATCGCGGCCGTAGGTCGCGACCGTTGGTCGTAAGTAGTAATTAAGAGCTTATAAAACGCATCTTATGGTTTTGACTTTTAGCATCGCAAAGCTTTTTAGGTTTATCACGCACCTATTGAACAGATGTTTTAGCATAAGTAGGTACTAAAATTTTGCATGACAACTATTCAACGGAGGTTTAAATTTTTGTTACAAAACCGCTCGTATAATTTATGTCTTATTGAGATTTAGGTTTCGAAATAAACTTACAACAAAAATTAAACAAAATAAGTTTTGTTCTTTTAAATTACTAATACCCCAACTTTATCACAAACCAAATTAACTGAACAATTGGTAGGATTTGTAAAAGAATAACAATCGGGTCTATTGACCGCCGCCGGGTCTATTGACCGCCTCGGGGTCTATTGACCATCTCGGGGGGATAAGCAGGGGTGCAGAGGGGGAGAGCTCGGAAACTTCGGGCATTCAGCGGTGATTGATTCTAATTAACGTTTCCTCAACTCAAACTGCTAATTGCAGAGGTCCGGTCACTCTACGCGACGGACATACTAGGAACACAGAAATTATAATAGCTATGTAAAGCTGGATCTACACAATCGATGATCGTTGATCTTTTGTAGCACTTTATTAACAACATAAACTAAGGCGATCAAAGACGATGAACGGCGAGCAAAGTCGATTGTGCTCTATACACAATCACACAATGAAGGCTTATATACATGGGCTAAAGTGGTAAGTTTAACCTCTTATTATAATATATGTGATTGATTATACTGTTGGTTTATGGTGGAAATTCATGTTCAAATTTAATGAAACACACTTTTCTTGCACTTTTCCATTATATTATAATAAAGCTGATGATGGTTTTGTCGAAACCGGTCGTGTATTTATTATAAATTTGTAAAATCTAAGAAAATATAATGGAAAAAGTGCAAGAAAAGTGTGTGTTTGGTCAAGGCCGTTGGCGCCTAGCCCCCTTAAGATATGAACATTAACTTTATATATTAAGTTAATGTATAGTTAATATATAGTATATTCTAATTGGAAAAATGTGAATGTTTATTTGTTTAAATGTCTGTCCAAACTATTTACCAAGATGAAACAGAATTAGATAATATGATAATTTTTATTTCGATAAAACGTTCCCTAGGAATCTGTATATTGAAAATCCTATTTTCAAGTAGATTAACTTTCAATAAGTTACATACGGACAGGATCACATCCATAATTCCATACTAATATAATACATGCGAAAGTGTGTCTGGTTGTTACCTCTTCACGCCCAAACCCCTGAACTGATTTTGCTGAAATTCAGTATAGACATACTTTGAGTCCCGGGGAAGAACATAGAATACTTTTCATCCCGTAACCCGGTTCCCGTTATTAACGAATTATGACGCAGTAAAGTTGCAGACATCACCTAGTAACAAAATAAACTATATATTAATACACGAGCGAAAAACTTTGTATCCTTTTTTACAAAAGATGCGTAGATGAAAAAGCACGAAATTGCTTTTCTTTTTAGTTGATATAGAGGAGGAGCGTGGAATAGTAATATTATTTTGAAATATCCTTTTATCTTGGATATTTTTAATAAATAATAATAACACACACTACAATATTTTGACGTGACACAATAATCCTACACGCAATACTCTTTTGTTTATGGTTTAAGTCAAGTTTTTTTTTCCATAAAATTTAATGGCCTGGTAACAAGAACTTCATGCCAAATGAAAGTCTGTGATTGTATTGAGAATGAAATATATTATTTTTTTATAGCTCCTCTTTACAATTGATTTAAATATTTATTATTTATGGTCGAATTTTGACAACTGGGCGAACACTAGTACTATTAATTTTGGAAGTCTCGTAGTATGTACGCACACCACTCATAGTTAAGTTTACAGTTTATTGACATTAACTTCCTCGACCCAGCCTCAGCGCCCTCTATATAAATCCCGATTTATTATATTATTTTATATTTACACTCCAGATTACTTTGCAAGAATTTCTAATTAAGTTCAAAATTATTATACTTCGGGTAACTAACATTGCTCCAAATTTAGTTAATGTTTAGTTAGTGAAATAACTTATGTGCTAGCAAAAGTACTCAAAAATCATACGTAAAATTTTATTTTACGCTCTGTATTATCTATATCATTATATAAAATCCTTTGTCCTGAACTATATACATTTAGGAATCGACGTACAGCCTAAACCACTGATCGTAGAAACATGAAATTTGGCTGGAGGGTTTTCCGTATTTAGTTTACGAAGGTAACGGTAATAATGTCGAAATTCATCTGTCGAAACCGGCCATGTGCGAGTTGGACTCGCACACGTAGAGTTCCGTCTAGTACAGAGAAAAAAATTGGGAAAACGCATTTCTGAAAGTTTTAAATTTATAAAACAAAATTAATGTAAAAAATTATGAAAAAGTAAAAAATTCATAAAAGAAAAACAAAGTAAAAATGAGATGGGGGGTCAAAGTTAGTATGGGAGATCGTTTCCGTGGTCCAATTTGATCCAAAATTTCCAAAAATATTGTTTGATACATTTCATGGAAGATTTCATTCATCATAATTAAAATTGAAAGGTTTGACAAGATTTTTTTTGGTTCATAAAACTATACTACATTCTTGAGACTATAAGTATGTCTAAATACAAAATAAAAATTTGATCAATTTCAGTTTAGCCACTTAGGCAGTGGTCAAGCATGAAAGATTTGCAGTGAAAGAACTTTGGCACGAATAGGCCAACTCAGCTGAACCACACAGAAACTTTTTTCACTTTTTCTATACCCTGAGTAACTCTAAAGAAGGCTTAACTCCTTACCACCTTTTCCTATCCCTATTCTTTTTTCCCATTATTTTATCATATAATAATAATATCTTAATTTCTCATATCTTTTTTTAAATTAATCATATGTACAATTTAACTAGAGATATCCCCATTTAGCGAGAATTTACTTGTGTTGGGGATATCTAGCTCATTCCCACAGTTACATAGCGATATTGACATAATTGAGAAAATTGCATTTCATTTGTGACTTTCACATTATAAAAAATAAGTTATAAGAAAAATTGAATTAGATTAAACATGCAAATTAATTATAATATTATACATTACATAAGTTAAGTTTACACTAATTAATTGATACTTAGATATTAAGCTCTGCATGCATGTGTGTGTCTGTGTGTTAATGTGTGTATGGCGTGTTTCTAAGCATAGTTTCTAAATTTATTCCTTCATAAAAACCGAGCAATGTACTGCAAACCTCCTGATGTTACAAGTTCCAATGGGTGGGGAATGCTTTCCATCAGGTGACCCGTGTCCTTGTTGCCCCCTAATTTTATGATATTTAGGGGGTAAACGAGCAGGCGGGTTACCTGATGGAAAGCAACTGCTGTCGCTCATGGACACTCGTGACATCCGAAGAGTCGAAGTGCGTTGCCGGCTTTTATGAGGAAATGGGAATAGGGATAGGGAAGTTGGGCCATCGTTAAACTCATTCAATGAACGAAACACTGCACAATGCCGTTTCACGCCTGTTTCCTGTGAGACCTTGGTATCACTCCGAGTCGGTCGGTCGAGCCGTGGCTCTCCCAATGACGTGTTGTGGAGTACCCATAGATATATTAAAAAACATACAGAAATTTACATTGTGAGAGACGTCTCACAAAAACGTATGCATCTGAAACGGAATTCAGGTCGGATTGTTGTTTCGTGTTGAAGCTAATTCCAGATTCTTTTCTAGCGCCAATTATATTCTTTTCAGTTTCCAAGGTTTTGCAGTTGCTCAAATTTGCAGTGGCAAAAGATTTATTTTTCGTTGACAAATATATTTTTGTGGGTTTGTGACCTTTTTATCAATTTCACGGTTTAAAATATCTTTTTCAAATCGTGAAATTGATAGTAGGTTGTATGACTTTTAAAAAAAATTAAATTCGAGTTTCTAATTGAGATACTGAATTTAAAAAATCTGAAAACATAAGGTCAATACTAAGCCGGTGTTCTCTTATATCTCTTAAGCTTAGCTTTAGCTTCCCTTAGCTTAGCTTAGCTTCCCTCTACACAGTTTATGATGACATTGTGGCAGTCGCGATACTCACAATAAGCGCAATTATAAATCAAATTTTATTAATAATATCTATGGACGCTTCACTCTGGTCCCGTGCTAAGAACCTAACCCTCCCGGGGTTACAGGTACCAGACGATGGAAATATATTTAATACTTTTATACCATACACATATTAAGAAATTTTATTATATGATACACATATTTAATATACATCCATGACCAAGAAACATTCTAACAGTTTTTGTTCCGTCGGCGGGATTCGAAGCGCGACCCCCGGCGCGACCCCCGGCGTGAGCTACCAAAGCGCTCAACCACTGCGCCACAGATGTCGTCAATGAAATGAATCACGTGGGCTTCAGCCTGACCGAGTATAACACCTCTCTCGGTCGGAAGATCTTCCTTTGGGGCTACCACGTGCATACCCACACCATGAACCTTATTTGTACCCGAATACCATGAATTACTTTGCTCTCTGTTCTTTCAGGCTCTATTGTATTACAATTAACACGAGGCTGTCATAGTAACGCAGTTGCATCAAAATTACTATAACAATACTGCAAGTTGTATAAAACTAGTATGATACCTTTAAGAATATTTTCATGATGACATGGATGCGAAGCGATGGATGGATGTTTACAGTCGCTAAGTCACAAGTCATAGGTAAAATAGCGAGTTCGTAGTCTCCGAAGGTAGACAATACAAAAAAGTTAAATATACAATAGCATAGAGTAATATATTTAAAAATAATAATCACATTTATATATGTAATTGGTATAA
>JAOTAV010014319.1:0-25573 GCA_026546445.1 Cyclargus thomasi | reverse complement strand
GTCGGCGGGATTTGAACCCGCGACCCCCGGCGTAAGCTACCAACGCGCTTACCAACTGAGCCACAGAGGTCGTCAAAATATGTCAATAGGGAAGATGCGTGTAAAACAAAATTTATTCAATGCAAATTGTTATGTCTGAATTCTGTCAAGAAATAAATAAGATATTAGTGATTTTAGTTTTCTACCATCTCTTTCTCTCAAAACGTAATTTAGTATGAGCTTTGTATGCGGCTTATGGATTTTGACGTCATAATGTCAGATCTCTCTTTCTAACTAACTACTTTAAAGGCTTGTAGCTTTGTTAATTTCAATTTTATCAAAAAACTGATTGGACTACATCGTTTTTTAATAACGAAAGATATTTATTTAAATAAATAATAAAAAACATGCATATTCCCTATTCTATGTAAGTCGTGATCTGTCGGCTGGGTTCGACATAACGCGACCAATTTACTGAGATCCGCAATCTGGCTCAGTTTCAGCTTCCCTGATTGTACAAACAGAGAAAATGAAAGAGGTCCGTCAAGTGGCTCTCTTTCAATTTGCCCCATTACACACACTGTTATTTAACCGATACTGACTTAGATTAATAACAGTATATATAATATATGTTAATGATAATATGATAGTATCTATGGACGCTTCATACCATGTCAGTCTAGCCCCATGCTAAGTACCCGAAGGACTTGTGTTACAGGTACCAGACAACGGAAATATATTTAATACTTTTATACTTTACATATATTTAAGTTTTTTAGTATACATTTTTAATACACCCGCGACCACCGCCTACAGCTACCAATGCGCTTACCAACTGAGCTACAGAGGTTGTCAAATTATCATTATCATATTATCATTATATTATAATGTTAAAGTGCGATACTTAAGTATATTACAAAGTAACAGGTATGTACGTCATGTCTGTATATATACTTTCTTGCAGAAAATATTTTATATTACGGGTCTCTACAGTCCAAGCTAGCATAGAAGCCGCTTCGACTGTGTCGCAACAGATTATAATTTTACTAAAAAAATATAATTGTGTAATTTTTATTTTGTATGTTCGCAGGGAGCGGATGCGGGTAGAAATGGAAACAGTGCTGTGAGGCGCATATTGCGCCACCCTTTTTCAATTCCTGAAGGCTGTTCTTACACCAAGTTATATAATATACAAGACGAAGTTAGTTATACCTAATGTTAAAATACGGACAGATAAAAGAAACGTTGTAATTATTAAATAAATTATTCCAATTATTAAAAACAAAGAGATGGAGGTAGATAGCGAAGCGTTGTTGTGGGACGCGCGCGCGGGGCGGGCTGGGCGCCGTGCGCGCGTCCTTGTGTTGTCTACTACAATAAAATATATTTTTTGGACAATATCGTGCTGTTTGTTAATATTATATTGTTTTACAACATCCATCGTAATATATTTAATTTCTTTTTTAGATACTTTCCATGTTTTTACCTAGTACCTACGCTGAAATGTTCAAACACATGATGGCGGGCCGTAAACTCTCGCCGAGACACAGCGAGACCGCCCGAATGCGAGAGTGTAAATGGGTACACTCGTCTCGTGCCAGCCCCGGCGAAAGTCTCCCCGCGAGACTGTCGCCCGTGAGCTATCAGCGATATTGTGCAACCGGCATTAAAGTTTATTTTCTGTTTAAATTTGTGGATAGCCTAACAGAAACTTTATCAGCGGTGAAATAGGCCCTTAATCATTTGAGCATTCTTATTATATGTAATTTGTACATACTGAATTCTTTACCGCGAATGCATGAAAGTGAGAGGAGTGTATGCATACTTTATCGTCCCTAACAGGTATTAACTATCAGGTATTAAAAAAGGGGTCACGATGTAAAATCAAAATGGCCTGGTCCAGGCCTGTACATTTTGTATTCATAGCCGGCCATGGCGTCCAAGGGCGGCAGGTTTTGTAGGTGCATAGGGCGGCAAAAATAAAGTGGCTCAATAAAAAACACAAAAACCATTCGCTTGCATAATTAATTTTTAACAAAAAATGAAAACAAAAATAACAAATAATTATTTTTCTTTGTTAGTGCCTTATATGGATTGGCCTAAGCTTTAACACTAACCGTAATCAGTCTTTATAACTTTGAAGTCGGTACTAAGAAGAATTATAAAAGCTGGTTACATTTCAGATCATCTATTTTTTTTCTGTGGAAGTCGGTTTTTATTTTTTGTTTAAAATTAATTTATTTTTCTCTTTTAGTTAACTATTAGTCAAATACATAGTCAGCTGCAGACAATTTAATCTAAGTGTGTATATTTATATCGTTCGATTCATTGATCCTGTTTATCAGATAACCACTTTCGAAATATATCTATATAGATATGATGGTAATGATTATTGATGAAATTGATCAAGTGGAATTTGCTTTGAGTTGTTTAGATAAAGCCGAAATTCCCGAATCGCTATCTATAAGGATTCTAGAATTCTGTACAGTACCTTCAGAACCAGGGTATACATTTGTACAAAATCTTTCTTTTTGGTTGCATATACCTAGAATCCTTCAGAAAAAGTGAGAATCAGTATATACGTCAATATAAATTTCAAAGAGTCCCCACGATTCCTCCTAGATCGCATCATCAGATCATCACTTTTGTGACAATGGGACCAAACTGCAGCTATACCCTATACAATAACGAAAAAAATTACGAAATCGGTCCACAAACGCCGGAGTAGTGCGTGGTCAAGCATAAAAAATAGAACATCGGTCGAATTGCGAAACCACCTCCTTTTTTAAAAATTCGGTTAAAAACAAAATTGTTGACGAGACAAAAGTAAAACGTTGCGACTTGCGGTTTACGATTTAACATTTGCTAGTGTTACTATTGCAAAAATACTAACTTTTATATAATGGGAGAAACGTAAATAATAAAAAACGTGTGTTAATTTTTAATTTCGCTTTTCTTAATTAATTTAATTATTTGAAAGCTATTTTTTTAATCGAGACATATTTTAGGCTTAAACTAAAATTAATATTGTTAATAGGAAAAATCTAATAACGCTTTGGGAACTTTGTGTTTGATATGCTTTCGAGTAAGAACTATCATAAGCCAAGAACAGAACACAACAGAAAGGTCAACAGAGTTCAAATAAATGGTCTTCACTTTTTTGTTCTGCATGCGGCCTCCATTATGAATATAAACTTCTTGGACCGATGCATTAAATATATAAAGTTCGTGGCAGACATTGTTGTAAGCAAAGTAGAGGCCAGAGACGATAAAGTGGCGAGTGTTGACCGTAGATGTAACAAAAGTAAGTGATATAACTTTAGGATTTGTGTCTAGGGACACATACATAGTGTTTACTGTGAAAGTAGCATCACTGAAAGCTATTTTATTGTGATTTGTATGGACAAGC
Source organism: Cyclargus thomasi (assembly GCA_026546445.1). NCBI lineage: Eukaryota > Metazoa > Arthropoda > Insecta > Lepidoptera > Lycaenidae > Cyclargus > Cyclargus thomasi. Next base: position 22,185 of record JAOTAV010014319.1, on the reverse strand, counting down.
GCCCTCGCGACATTGCCTATACAAATCGCAAACATTTTTTTTCGCTGCTAGTGCTGCCGCTTCCAGAGTAAACTCGTTATAGGAGACTCAGTCACACCTTCAAGGGTTATCACATACTTTTATAACACATATGAGTTAGTAATACCCTTCCCCTCTTAGTAATACCCAATCAGTAAAAACGTGTTTTTGCTATATCATTGCTTTTGGACAGATGGCGCTGTAGGTCGTCTACATCGCGATATCAATTGACCTACGTGGTTTGTTATTATAGTTAAATTTTAAAAACACGTTTATCCAACTTTTTTATATTAATTGGTAAAAAACCCTTGCTACAAGAAAAAGTTAAATGTCAACTTGACAGTTGACAGGGCATGATATTTACAATTTTGTGCATAGCACATAAAAACACAAATCGGCTTTTCAATTTTCATCATTTAATCGTTAACTATACGATATAAGAAACAGTCGTTTGAATTTTTAAGGAAAGTTACTTTGCGAAAATATTAAACCGCTCAAAAATGTCACGGGACCTGACCGTACTGGCACCAAATGGTCGTAGAACCAAAGTACACTGTACTCCTGATACTACATTTTTAAAGGTACATTAATAAGTATTTAATCCTGTTTTTATTTTTATATTCCTAGAGAAACCCAGGCTTAGGTAAGGTAAAAATGACACAAAAAACTCTGCCTAATTTTAATTTTAGAAAGCACATTTTGCTTGTAGGTTTTGGAAGATGTTTGCGCCAAACAAGGATATGAGGCTTCTGATTATTGTTTAAAACATCATAATCATGTTTTGGACCTAACAACAACAGTAAGGTTTTGTAATATACCAAATAGAGCTACTCTTGAAATGGTAGAAGCAGAAAAGAGGAGAGTAGAATCAAATGTGACAATAGCATTAACTTTAGAAGATGGTAATGTACTACTTTTTATATTTATGTGTTATATCATAATATCCCTAAACTGTATCTGTTTTAACGTCTTTGATTGTACATATATGAAGATATACTTTATTAAAATTTTTATATTTTAACAAAAGCTTTAAAACTTTGTAAGTAATGTTAATTTTTAAATAAAGGTGAAAGAAGAACAGGGGAATTTTCGCCTAGTACATCTCTACATGACATAGTTATAGCTTTAGCACCTGAGGTACTCAATAGGTTACAAAATCCTATGATAACTTATATGAGGCAAGAAGTCATTGGCCTGCCAGCATTTAAGGAAAAGACTTTGAGACAGCTTGGCTTGTTAGCTGGAAGAGCTATATTGAGACTTTTAGATAAAATTCATACAGAGTAGGTAGCATTTTTTAAATATATATTAAATACTTGTTTGTTCTGTTATGTTTGAAATATTGTGGTTGCTATTCCAGACAGGCCAATGTTTCATCAGTGTACAGAAAGGTGCAGGAAAAAGTTACAGAAAAGGAATGTAATTTAAAAGAGAGCAATGTTCCTGAACAAAATCATGCGAGTGAAGCTGGCCCATCAAAATTAAAGAAAGAAATTAATAAACCCAACCAATTTGACCCCGTAAAATTGTTGAAAAAAGAAGCAGAGGTAGTTACAGAAAATGAAAACGATATAAAACAATGTGAAGAAAAAGAGGAATTAGATCCCATCAACAAACAGGAACCACTAAAGGAACAAACTAAATTAGATGACAATAAATGTGCTACAGGATCTGTTATGGATCAGCAGATTCTTGAACGCCGTCTTCTTATTGAAGAAGAAGTATCTTTTGTAAGTTTCTTTGAATACTCTTTCTTTCTTTTAAAAATTAAATTATTTTTGTACGTAAAGTATAACTATAACAGGGTCCATATGAAATATAATTCCACACATTGAATTATTATAAAGTAAAGCAAAATCGTAAAGTTGAACTAAAAGCATCTAGTTGAACTAAAAGGTAAGTTTACAATATTGCTAAGATCAATTAATATTGTCATATTTCTTGCAAATAATTTAAATTGATTTTGAAGTAACTGTGTTCATAAAACTATTTGATTTTTTAACAAAATGTGCTGGATAAATTGAAGAGCAATTCCTTTGTAATGATGCTCTTATGACCATTTTAGGTCTCCTGTAATCTGTATTTAATGAAATATTATATTAAAGGTGGGTCCACAAAAAGCTGTAGCATTTATGCAACCTGAACAAAATGAAGATGAACTTGCAGATTTACCTGATGATTTTTATGACTTAAGTATTGAAGAAGTTAAAAAAATATATCATGAGTTACAAAAAAATCGCATTGAATTGGAAAATACTCCTTTACTTACATCTTCAAAGCGTAATGAAATTCAGTCACAGGTACAAAGTTTTAAATATTGCATTGCTATTTTGATACCAGCAAATTTATTCTCACAAATTAAACTTTTTAATTGACATGTTTTAATTTTTTTAGCAAGTTAATAAATTAGCTAACACATACAAAAACACAGTAGTAAGAATACAATTTCCAGACAGAATTGTTTTACAAGGAGTTTTTAGTCCCAGTAGCACAATAGAAGATGTGTTAAATTTTGTTAAAGAACATCTACAAAATCCAAACCAACCATTTCATATTTGTTAGTAAGCAATATCTTTATTTTTAAAATCTCATAATTCATAATTAAAATATGTTTGTTATATTATTTCATAACTGCGTATTATCCATATTCCATACATTATTATAAATACGAAAGTGTGTATGTCTGTCTGTCGGTCTGTTACCTCTTAACGCCCAAACCGCTGAACCTATTTTGCTGAAATTTTGTATGCAGATACTTAGAGTCTCAGGGAAGGACATAAGATAGTTTTTATCCCGGAAAAATTTACGGTCCCCGCGCGATAAACAAGTTTTGGCGCAACGGGGTTGCGGGCATCATCTAGTAATAATATAAACAAATATTTTTGTAGTTTCGACTCCCCTAAAAGAGACACTTGATCCAAAGATGACATTGCTGGAAGCTAAATTTGTTCCATGTGTTCTCATGCATTTTAAATGGGCTGATGACACTTGTAATCAACAATACCTTAAGGAACAAATATACTCACAGAAGACGTCTAGTGATGCTGCACGTATTCTTGCTTCAAAATACAGGTTAGTACTTTAACTTTTTCATAAAAATATTTTAGCAATGTTTAACTAATCAAAGTTCACTGTCCTTTTCTGGGAATATTAAAAATGACACAAGATAGAAAGGGACAGCGAACCTTAATTAATTAAACATTGCTTAAATATTTTTATGAAAAATGGGGAAAATGTTTTGATAACACACTTTAATAACTTATTAAATTAGATATGTCACAATGTACACAAAAAATGTAGATAGGGGAACTGCGGAGATTTATTTGATAATGGTTTTAAGAGCTACCTCAATTTTTCTGTTGTCTACAAAAACTATACAAGTCCTTACAGAATCTGTATAAGTGACCACAAAAACTACACGGGTCTCTACGAAAAATGTACATGTTTTTATGAAAAGTGTACATGGGGATTAGCCAAGACATAAACGCACTGTAGAATCGCCAAACAAAACGGTATGGAAATGACATAACTGACGTGGCACTGTTCTTGCCTAAGTTCCTGGTCTCTACGTAAAATGCACATGTCTTTATAAAAATTGTAGAGGTCTCTAAAAATACTGTTCAGATCTCTAAAAATTTACTACTCTTTATAGAAAAAATATGTACAGAAACTGTTCATATTGAACTCTACAAAAACTACAAATTTCTATGAAAACTGTAGGAAGTTATGATAGCGATATAATTCTATACAAAAACTAACTACAGACAATCTAGTCCTTTGATATCGATGTTTATTGATTTTACTATTTTCAGAGCCCCTAGTCGAAGAAAATTAGAGCAAGGTTCAGGAAATTCTGCCTCTGCTGCAGGTTCGTCGAAGTCAAAGGAGAGTAAGGTGCCTAAATGGTTTAAGAAGTAGTGTTAGTAATCTACTAATTTTTTCACAACAGAATGTTGTATATATTTTTTTAAATTATTAAAATAGGGTTTGCAAAATTCAAACTTCAAAGTACGTGTGTGGAAATTTGTTTCGCTTAAAAACGGAATACTGTTTTTTTACCTTAAAAATTATTAAGAGAATGATAATGCAAATAGCTTGTAGTGAGCCCCAAACTAAGCAAGGCCTGTCCTATAATGAAGTATGTAATTATGTAAAAACTTAAATTGTAATAAAATATTTTTTTTGTATTTATTTGGCTATTAACCATTATTTTTAAAGGACTATTGAATCTTTATAGTTAACTTATTTGTTAATACAATTGTACTCTCAAGTAATAGGTATGCTATTAACCATTATTTTTAAAGGACTATTGATTATGGATAGTTAACCTATTTGTTTATACAATCGTACTCTCAAGTAATAGGTATTTTATGCAAACACCTGTTCAAGGTACTAAGTCTGTATTATATACTTACTTGGTTTTTGCAAATAAATCTTGAATTTTTCTAAATGCCAAGCAAAAATTTTCTGTGTGCACTAATAATACATTAAAAAATTAACAAATTAAACCAGGCCCTAAACCTTTTTCACCGCTTACTGATAAGTGTTGAATAGTTAATTTACAACTTGTTTTGACACATGTTGTATGGAGTACAAAATACTTGTGCATTGCCTATCAGAAACTTTGTGAGCGGCGAAACAGGCCCTTAATATAGTTCGTTCAACTTAACTGGGCGTGCGACCCTATGTACGGGTAAGCTTTGTTTACTCGGACGGCGCCTACCACTATAGACAGACAAAGTTGGTTGACGCAAAGAGGGCTTTTTTAAAAAAAATAATAATATTCTAAGGATTTTATTTAATATTAAAACAGTCTATTTTAAAAAGGAAGTCTATTGCAGTACAAACGGTTAGCGGGCAGAGCTCAAGATGGTAGTAGCTGTCTGTCCGGAGACAAACTCACAGAAGCTCATGCAAGAGTTGAATGCTTAAAAGTCTGAGCCGTGTGACCATCGTGGACCCTTGTTATTCCTATAGGATTTTTATGAACTAATGTTTATATAAACAATATAATACTGAGAACGACATTAAATCTGTCACCACAGCATTATATTATGACTGGCCTCTTAGGGGCTGACATAAATAGATACCTCCGCTGTCACTTTCAAGAACTTGGTTGTTTTCAATTTTATCAACTTTTGTTATATCAACAATTGTTATTAAGAAACAGCCGCCCTAAAAAGGACACTTTGCAATATTACTATTGCGATTCATTTTGTAATTTTTCTTGTAATTAACTTATTATTTTGCATAACAATGATTTTACAATTTAAATTGATTTTTGAAGTAACTATATCATCGAAATAATTTGACTTTTGAACAAAATGTACTAAAACGAATTGTAGAGCAATTCCTTTGCAAGTATTATATATATATATAAAAGTCGATCGTATCTATAGCGATATGTACAGAAAATCTTCTTAGAATAATGACGTAAATTTGGATGTCCCTGGCTCTTATTACCTATGAAATAATGGTGATATAAAAAATTTGGAACATTTAAAGACTTATGTTTAAAAATAATTTATTACCAATTTACCATATTATAATACACCATATCTAAGAGACAATATGTTAATATAAAGAAACGGCCAAATAACATCTGACTTAAAATGTTGGTCAGAAATAAACATAAATGTAGTAATAACAAGCAGATTGTTTTGGATGTAAATAACTATTCCGCAATTCAGAATAGAAATATTAACAGGAAATACCACTTTTTAGCACTACCAAATACCAGTTCGCAAGATACTTACTACTACTACGTATTTTTACCGACTTTTGAACTTCACGCTAGCAAAATAGCGGGCAAAAGGTAGTTATCATATTATAAATTCATATCTATTGTTACTGCAGCTGGATGTAAGATGGAAGTGTACCTAGTTTACATCTAACAGGTTTGATTATCTCACATTCTTCATTCTCATTAACGCTATCTTTGTAATACCTTGTATCAGAATCATTCTGATTAGTAAGTTTTTCTTTCTTCGATGTTGTACTTGATGTTTTTGCACACCTCTTTAATTTAGGTATAACCTTTAATGATGGTTTTAATTGATTTTCTTTCGTTTTTTTATTTTTATAAATAAAAGAAAGTGGCACGACATGCCTTTCTAGGCAATGTTCTCCCTTTTCACAGTAGCCTTTTAAGAAATCATGGCATATTTTTGTTTTACTATTTAATTTGACATGCACATATGAGCAATTTTCTTTAGTGCACATTCCCCTCAAATAAAAATAGCACGTTGGCATCTTTTTGTCGGAAAGTTCATGAGAAAGCAAACAATTTTTGTCATGGCAGAGACCTTTGATGAATTTCCTGCACAGTGACACATGTTTTTTATCATGTAGATAGTCACATCTTCCTTTTAGCTTTCTGATGCATTTACCATATTTCACAAACAAAGGACATGGGATATTATTAAGTTTGTACTTCCCAACTACAAGCGACCTATTAAAGATTTTTCTTTTAATTGATGAATTTAGCTTGAACTCTTTTGCCTCAGCTTTCAGCTTGTGACTGCTCTCTATATTTTTATATCTGTATTTACTTTGTAATTTTATTAAGGGTGAACTTAGTGATACATGCTTTTGTGTCTGGATTCTCGTCCTTTGTGATGAGTAAAAAAGTTTGTTACTTAATGGCTTGGATATTTTTAATTCGTTTTTAAATGTACTAATTGTCATCGTCTTATATTTGCTAACTTTTATAGTAACCTTTTTTAAATCATCACTATTTGTATTTACGTTGCTCTGCTTATTCCTAATTATACAATATCTCGATTTCGTTTTAGGTTCTGTAGTATGTGGAAATGTGATGTCAGTGACTTGATTTCGTTTCTGTGTTTCTTGAGTTATATTTAGATTTTCTACTTGTTCTGTGGGTCCTAAATTAGTATTTCGTATAAAAGTGTATTTAGACTTTGTTCTTGGTTGTACTTCACTGTATTTGTTGACTGCTGAAGGCTTGTTATTATAATCAACGCATTCATAGTTATTGGAAACTTGCTTGTGACAAATCCTTTCATTTGGAACAACTTGGTATGTTAAACTAGACATGTTTAGTTTACTACTAGAGCATAACAAATTTTGAGTATAGCAAGGATCATAGGTTTTTGACATTGTGTGCTGTCCTGAGCTTTTTTGTTGGACTGGTTGAAATGTAGTATTAGCACTGTTATATATAGAAAAAAAATTTGGATTAACAAATATTCTTCTTGCATTTTGTGGCACTAAGCATGGAGGAATAAATGGGAATTGCTGGTTTAAATATGCTCCATTTCTCTTAAAGTTAGGATTTATAAACACTTTCTGGTTATGGTTTTCCATTTGTCTTCTACTTTTATTGCAAATAATACTGAAAATACTTATTTCCACTTTTACACTGAATTTTATTTATAACTACAGACCTAATTTTTTTTTCAACCTTAATATATGTATCATTTAGCCTTTCTAATATATTTGTAAGTTCTTTCGTTTTATTACCACTTACATATAAAATGCTCATATGGAAGGATGGGTCCTTAAAACAAAAAATATTATTGTACAGAATTGTGTATACTTACTAATTACTAATTTACATTTACTAATAATATTATAAATGGGAAAGTGACTTTGACCTTCCTTTTTTTTGACACGCTCTAAGGAAGCAACCAATCGACTTGATTTTTGGCAGACTACTAGACTTAGTTAAAAGGATGGACAGTAACATAGGCTACTTTTGATTTTGAAAAAACAGCATGTTTTTTAGAAAATCATATTTTTACCAATTCACGAATTTCACGCGAGCGAAAGTCGCGGACAAAAGCTAGTACCTTAATAAATATAATTCTCGTGTATTTGTGACTGAACTCCCATACGGCTGTACAGATTTTGATGAAATGTTTTGTACATGTTTTGAGAACAGTTCAGATTCACAAACTAAGACCGGCTGAACAATGTGTGTCAGATCTGCTAGTTTTATATAAAATTATATGTAAGTATGCTTAATTAATTAATAAAAAAAAGTAATAATATAATTTATAAAAATTGAAAACTTACTTCATAGAATTTTGGTAATTTGTATTCTACCAAAATGTTATCAATTTTCTGAGTAATGGCAAGTAATTCCCTGCTTGAATAAATATCAGCTTTCAAAGCAACAAATGTACGAGTCTCTTCCTCATTGCAGTAAATTGCTACAGAATGAAATCCTAATTCAAAACTGAAAAGCAAAATACATTTTATCCTTTCAGGTGAAAGAAAACAAAATTTTTCATAATTTGACTTAATAGACAGAAATTTTTTGGATTAAATATTTAGGAAAAAGTACCTGTCACTTGTATTAAATACTTCTCGTAAAGATTCTGTTAATGGTGCTATAATATGATATTTCAAAGCAAATGTTTTCGATAAACTTATATGAAAATCGTCACACTTTTTACACTCAAGTCCTATGGACTCAATTTGATAGGCTAAATTTTCTGTTACAACATTAAAGCTCTCTAAGTCTGGATCTGAAAGGAAATCAAAATTTAAACTAAAAACATGACATATTTGCACTCGCACCACATGTCTCACACTATTAATGAAGATTAAAGATTTGTATCTCTGTATGTTTTTTATGACCATTGTTCCCCTCCCCTCTGAAAGTTCATTGAATAAGTATGTACTTATGTTGATTATTGATTTTAAACACCCTTTTATTATTTCATTACAGTCTACTATTATAATAAATTACTACAGACTAGTAAGTTTAATAACCAACTAATAAAACAACTGCATAACCCTACATGTATGTCATAATAAAATAGAAAGAAGTATTTCAAGTGTCAAACTAAAAGAAAATATTAAACTGACAGAAATAGGGGCAAAAACTGGGGTTACAGATGTCGCATATACTGTTAAAAGGCTGAAGGGAAGTGGACAGAACATGAAATAATTATAAAGCTCATTTAAAACATATACTATAGAATAAGGAAAGCAAATGGGCCAGAGAGGTTTTTCTAGGGTACCCACGAAAGAAGAGATGGAAGGATAAAGGAAGGCAATTGATAGGTAGTTATGGGATAGTTTAAGGAAGCCTTTGCCATATTAGTCAATTAGTCAATCAGAGGTAGATAATAAACATAAATATACAAAGTAAATATGTAAAAGAAGGCATTTATAATTCTGACTAAAGGCCCTTTTTTATTTTAACTTTTTATGAAAAAAGGTACTTATATATAAGGTTCCTAATTTTTAAGGTACTTACACTTAATAAAAACAAAAGTTGCCCAGTTTCCCCGTACGTGTGGAAATGATCGAATCCTTCCTTCGTGTTCCTCGGGATTATCAATGTGTTCTTCCTTTTTTATAATCGATACCTTGCTAAGATCGGGAGCTGGAAGTTCTATTCTAAAACAAACACCACATTGTTTACTAATTCTAAAAAGCCACCATCTAGATAAACACTAAGAGAAAGGTTAAAAATGATTGTCAATGGCCAACTAATGGTATTTCTACATAATACAGCTCATACATTACCTGTTAAAAAACTTTATATTATCATTTTCGTTTTCCTCTGAACCATCTGATTCACCGTATTCACAAATCAGTGACAAGCCTGACATCGCCATTCGCCATTCACAATCAGACTCACAGATATGAGATAGGGATACTATCGATGGGAGCTTTCTTTGGGCAAAAATACCCTTGAGTTCTCAATAGTCAATTCTCATTAATACATGTTAATACATTATACAGTAAGTAGTAAGGCCCGGTTTCTATCCATAGAGTGGGATAGAGTAAGAAAGAAGGAGGCTCTTTGACAGTTGATCATGTTTCTCTATCGAAATAACGATCCGATAATTGGAGTAAAAGAGAGGGGATATACCGCTGTCCAAAGTCAAAAATGCTGTCGTGATATATCCTCTTTAGCAGGACATAACATTGGAGTTGGTCTACTTATTTTATGTGATAAAAGTGTGAATAAAAGTGTTAAGTGAACATTTTATACATTATATCGTTATATTGTTTTGTACCGCTTAATATTAAACCATAAATATGGTTTAATAGTAAGCGGTACAAGGGACGACCACATAATGCGTCAAACTCATGGATTAAACATTAGATATTATGATAAACCAATTATTTTATAGACTTACAGATCCATACAAAATGTTGTATACGGGAAAATCATCTTAGGTCTAGATGGCGCTAGTCACGATGCTGGATAAATTTTGAAGTATAATAACAACAAAACTAGACATTTACATTTTGATGTAGTGGAGTAACCTTAAAACGCGAAAAAACATTTTTCTGAATTTTCAAAACATAATATAAATACTCGTATATTAATAATTATGATTTTCTAAAAAATACTCCAAAACCAATCCTTACAACCAGTTTTAAACAGCTAGTAGATGGCGTCAGTAAAATTTACAAAGTAACTTGAATATTCAACAAAAGATGGCGCGAAATAAGTATTTTTTATGCCATCTTGTGCTGAAATAGCAAGTTATTTATTTGCAAATTTCAATACAAGATGGCGCAAAACATATTTGAAATATCGACACCATCTAGCCTGCCTTCCAACCAAGAGATAAGGTCGCAACGTTGATTTAGATTTAGACTATAATATAACTACGTGTTATTGCGTTTACGTTTTAGGGGCCGTCATCTAGCAATCATGTTAATATAATAATATTTCTATTTCAATATCTTAGCGAAGGGAAGTTACCGAGAATTAAAATATAAAAAAATAAAAAAATGTATCTGTGTACTAAGGAGCGAGGATCGAACCAGCATGCTTGGCATTTCTATAGAAAGATTTGTTTTCGATTTTCTCTAATAAAAACCCTGATGCTAAGTTAACAAGGACGTAGATTAATTGTCATTTTCATTTAATTTTAAATGCGTTTGAGAGTCGTTTTTATTTTATCTATTGTTCAGCGCTTCGATCAAATATTGTGTGCGTGAAGTGAAGATCTTCACAGTTGCCATCTAAAAAGTGGCACCGGAAAAACCGCGCATAATACCTTGTTCCGCTTTAAATCGCTCCGAGACCGCGAGATTTAACTTTTATACGATTGTGAGCTTTAAAACATTCAATGAAGTTTTATTTTACTCTACACTTGATTTCATTTAAGTTGTTTCCTGTCAGATAGTGTTGTTCCATTATTTTATTCAATTATGAATGAGTCTGTGCATCTTAGCATAGACCAATTATTGTATAATTCTTCTATGATCTTAGTAATATTTGATCGAATGTTCAGCGCAACCATAGACCAATTATTTTAATATATATAAATCATCTATTAAAATAATTGGTCTATGGTTATATTATTTACTAATCCTAGCATAATAGCTGCGTTTGTAGTTCACACCAGCCACTCCCTTCTTCGCTTCGATCGCGCGTTCCAAATGTAGGTACAGCGGCATCCGCAATCGCGCGTGACTCCGCGTGAGCACACACGACGTGACGGCGCGGGCGCGAGGTACCTGCGAAACATGCGAGTGTGGATTCTGTTTCCATGTTGTTCGCGCTTTGTGGCTCGTTTCCCGTATATTGTCTATTATAATAAATTTCCTACCGACTTCAACTCCTACAGCGGGCACCGGGCAATAGCTTTAAAAGACTTCATTTGAAAAAAATATATATCCAATTACGTATGAGATACTATATGTATTTTTTGGTTTGTTAAGAAAAACTTTTGCCGTGGGAGAGCCATGCTTCGGCACTAATGGGCTGGCTCGACCGGAGTGATACCACGGCCTCACAGAAAACTGGCGTGAAACGGCGTTGTGCTGTGTTTCGTTCAGTGAATGAGTTTACCGGTGGCCCAACCTCCCTATTCCCTCATAGAGGCCGGCAACGCACTTGCGACTCTTCGGATGTCGCGAGTGTCCATGGGCGACGCCAGTCGCTTTCCATCAGTTAACTCGTCTGCTCGCTAGCCCCCTAAATATAATTTAAAATAAAAAAAAACAATCACAACATACCCAGCATTAACAATAAACAAGCACATTTTACGCGAAACATATTCCAGTATGTCGGCCATGCGACGTAACACATTTTCCTATCGACTGTTGTATTTTCCATTACATTGATTCTATTTTCTTTTCCAATCATTCAGAAAATTAAAAAGGCTAATAAGCTAATAATTCAAGCGAATCTCATTAATTCGTAATGATAAATGAGTGTGCCATGCTGGCAACAGGTTAACGCATAACAATGCAGTGTATAGAGACGTCTAGCATTTAAAAATATAACAATTTAACGAGAAATTACATTAAAAAGGCAGGCAACGCACTTGCAATGTTTGTTCCAAATGTCCATGAGCTCATGGATTCACGGTAGTCGCTGTCCATCAGATAACTGGTCGGTTCCCTTGCCCCATTATTCCCATGAAAAGTGTTCCTGTCCTCACGCTTCGTTTAAATCTTTAGAGCGTCCGCGGCCTAGTGGGTAATAACCTTAAGTTCGAAATCGAGAAGGTGTAGGTTCAAACCCGGGTAAAGGATTGTGTCAATGAGACATTTTCCGATCTCAAGTACATAATAGGGATGCTAATTGCCGTGGAAGAGCCATGCGTTGGCACGAATTGGCCGGGTCGACCGATCGATACCATGACCTCACGGAAAACCGGCGTGGATCGGCGTTATGCTGTTTCGTCCAGTGAGTTTAAAGGTGCTTAATTTCCACTATAAGGGGCTGGCGCACTTGCGGCTCATCGTATGTTACGAGTGTCCATGGGCGACGGTAGTTGCTTTCTAATTGTTACTTCGTCTGTCCGTCTTTCTATTCGTCTCAGGCCTGTGTGTCAGAATGGCCAGAAATCTGCAAATTATAAAAAAATTAAGAATACAAACATACATACATACAAAACATTCCTAAATTATGAGAAAACAAAGCAATATACATTCACGAAGTATTTATTATACATCTAAAATAATATAAATCTAAAATAAAAAAAAAGAGTGAGCTACATTAAATAAACTGAATCTTCATAACCTCTAAGTAAATTCTGGAACCCGATAAAATGAAACGTAAAGTAGTCGTGAAAAGTCTGCGCTACAAATCAAACCCCCGTAGCTCCAAGCTTTCATCGGCTTATACTCTCAACAAATGTTCCCTGTTCGTAAAATAACAAAAACATATCTGAAAGGTACAAGAGTAATTGATTAATATTCTCCTGGTGTTAAAAGTATTCTTTTCAAACGTAATGTACAGGTATAAGTTAAATTATTATTATTCAAAATGAACATAAGCATTAGACGAGTGGGCTTTTGTTCTAAAAACAATAATTACTATGGCATTAAAATGAACAAATTAATAGGTTTAAAATATTATGTTACCAATTAAAACAATCGATTAAAACTATAAGCTGAATAAACTGTATTACAATTCTTTGACTGTTCGTATATAACTTCAACCAGAAACACAGCGAAGGATAACAAACATCCAAACAACCAAAGGTAAAACGCTCCTCCCATCTGGACCAAAGTTATCTCACAGCCCACAGTGCAAGAGTAACTGTTGGAGAGGATATTCTTATTGGTAATTTTAGCTTTGTCCACCACTGTGATACCAATAGCATCGTTATATAGCTTATCGCAAATACCAGCTTCAAATAACCTCGTTACAATAGCCTGAAACTTTGACTTCAAAGCGAAATCGTTCCTCATAATCATCTCATGATATACCGTCAGCACGCTCTCCTGCACGCCTAAAACTCTAGCCTCATCGTTCACAGCGGTCTCAGCTTGAAATGGTAACAAATAAGCATCTAAAATAATCGTAGTACCCTTATTTGCTAGAATAGTATTCTCACAATGTCTAAAATCTTTGCAATCTCGAGAAGTATTGGCGAATTCCTCGTAGTTCTTGTCTTGAATAAAATACATAGTGGATGTCTGCAAGTAAGGTTTCTTGTCGGACACTTTGAGTTCTTCCACTGTTTTGTAAGTTTGGGGTGGACCTTGTATGGTGAGGTACGAATATATTTGAGCACCTATATATGCCGATAGGTGCAAGCTCATCACAAGATATGCGATGTTCAGCACCTTCTGTTTCAAGCTCTTAGGATCTTGTAACGATGTAGTCCCGAGTAAAGCGCCCCAGCCACTTACAATGGTTTCGATGAAAGACACACTGTTCTTGTCATATTTCCTCACGAGGGTCCAAATGACGGAGTAGATGAGATAAACTAAGAAAAAGTAGTACACGTCTGTGACTTTGTGGGCTAGAGATTGCCACGAGCGAATGTCCCGGTCCACCGCATATGCCCAAATAACAGATTGAGTGGTATAGATCCCGGAGTAGGTAACTACGTCGCCGTAAATGTTGTACAGACCCCCAGCACAGGCATCCAGGCTTTTATTGAAGAGATAATTCAAAAACTCCATCTGTAGATAAGGATTTTCTTCCTCTCGAAAAATATAAAACAAATTTAGTGATGCATTGAAGTCTTGCGCTATAATTTTCACCATTTCTATATCGGAACCGTTGCCTTCTATGATTCGTTCTAAATTCGTCATGTTATTTTTATTAGGAATCATAAAATATGGAAACAGAGTTGCCATCCCGATGTTCAAGGGGCAAAGTTTTAAATTCTTAGGTATTTTTGAGGGAAAAACTGCTGCCATGTTTTTCTTTTCCAATTCCCCATTCTTACAGAAATTGATTTGTAGTAACGGAGATTCTTTTGGGCCACATGTATCTTCATTAATACTTGGAACAGAGCTCAAAAATTTGTGCTCTCCTTTTATATAATCAGCCAAAACGAACGTAATATCATAAGTTTGTATGTCAAAATGTATGTTATAAAGACTTTCTATGCTTACAGCAGTTTCAGCAACAAAAAGGTATTTTACCGAGTAATCCAACGCTAAATCGGCTTTTTCTATGGATTCTATGTTTTCAAAGAACCCAATCACAAGTTTACTGCTCTCAAGTACTTCGTCAGTATCGTTAATACTATTAAGATCGCTTAATACAAGAATAGGTACATTGTATTCAGAAAAATAATTAAAAGTAGACTCCAATTGTGTTTGATCTGAATCAACTATAGACGCATCATTTCCTTCTTCTGGTTGATAATAAAGTAATACAGTTGGTTTGTAGTACAGAAATTTCTGTGAGATCTCATATAAGCATTTTGAGATTGTATCCTTGTTTTCATTTGGATTGTAAAATTGATCCGTATATACGAAGGTTGCCGCACAGACCACGAACAGTGCCACGTACATGTTGTTTTTGACCACAGTTTTAAGGAAAGCGTAAATGAAAATATACCCAAATTGCTGTAGATGGCGAAAATACAGAGCTTAGAATTCGTAGACGGGAAAAGCAAATACTGAAATTTATTTAAGCACTTTAGACTGACTGAATTGGAAATGATGGTGTTATTTGTCAAAATACTCACAATATTACAAACGTTATTGTTATACTTTTCATATCAACCCGCTTAGAAACTTAATAAGTACGCACCATAATTTTCAGAGACAGTAAAAAGGATCTGGCGTGGTTATTACGCGTCGAACCAATAAAGTTTGATAGTGCCCACAATATAATTTCATTTTTTAATCGCATATAGTTTGCATTCAAAACGATTAGTTTTTTATCGTTTAATATGGAGCCGATTGCTATTAAACTAATTTATAAGGGACAATTATTTTATAACTAGTTGGTGTCCGCAACTTCTTTGCGCAAAAACTTGAATATCACGCGGGAACCGTACATTTTCCCGAGATAAAAGTTATCCTGTATGCTGCCCAGACCTAATAGCTATTAAACAAAAAGATTTGTTCAAATCCGTCCAGTAGTTCCTGAGATTAGAGCGTACAAATAGACAACAGACAAACAGACAACTTTTTTTTGTCGATATGTGTTCTATTACTGTTCCTTAGCACTCCCACGTTGATTTTTTTGTAAAAATGTTAAATGTGCAGACACTCGAATTTTTCTGTTTTCTTATATGTATAAATCTATACATATACTATATATGTATAGATTCATATAAACATAGCAAAGCATGTTACGATATATTTTCTATATAAACATTCAAGTGAACACACACGCAACTGTAATATAAATTATAATATTTATATAGCTATGACGTTTTATAGTTTAGCACGGTATGTTAATATAAAATATTATACCTACGTCTCTAATGGCCTTAAACTATTTTTAATCCTATCCTTAGATAGGGCTTGTGACTTCCAATCATAAATATTATTAGGTACTAGTTGTGACAAGAAAGACAGTTTTGTGAACGCAGTTGTTTTTTCATGATATACGAGCTGACCCGGCAAACTTCGTACCGCTTAACAGTCAATGTTCTTCTTGAACTTCGAAGATTATTTCATCAAGATATTAACCTCTGTTCATCTATACGACAAGCTCGACGATCTCGCGTTTCTGCACTCGCACAAAACTTTCAACACATAGACAATAGCTGGTCAAGAAAAATCATAAACACATATAAAAAGATATTTACACATTTGTTAACCTGTAGAAAAAATTATTATCGGAAATAAATACCTACATAATAAAAAATAATTTACACAAATTAATGTCTAAAACAAACAAATGTAACAGTTAATATAATTTCGAGACATTTTACACAAAACAAATTTCTGAACGCACACATGAATAGTTACAGTATTTGACAGGATTGGATTGGCAAATGTTTGACATGTAACAATCAAATGAGAATTTATCAAAATGATTAAGTATTTATTTCACATATCGATTTTCATTGTTTTTAAGATGTATTCTGCTATTCGGGGCGGAGACAAATCCAACTAATCAATAACCATCAAAATTGGTTCAGCAGATCTCGAGTTATAAGTGTTGTAACAAACCTGTCTTTGTTTTATATATATAGAAATAGATACTGGGGCAAGCGAGCAAACAGGTTAACTGATTCAAAGCAACTGTCGTCACCCATGAACACTCGTGACATCCGAAGAGTCGCAAGTGCGTTGCCGGCCTTTATGGGGAAATAGGGAATGGAAATAGGGAGAAGGGATTAGGGAAGTTGGGCCACCGGTATACTCACTCACTGAACGAAACACAGCCCCTCTAAATATTTATTTTGTTTTTATTTTATTATTTTTACAGACGTTATATCAAATATAATAATCTCTGTCCTGCTGGGCTAATGCCCAGAGATTATTAGATTTACAAATTATGTAAATCTAAACAATTTTTAAGTCCCAAAAAAACACAAAACATTTTAGAAAAATCGGTCAAATCGTTAAGTGGAGGTCGTTGACAATTTTTTGTTGTTAAAGCGGCCAAATACAATTCAACTCTATAACAAACAACGTTCTTGACGTACATCGTAGAGACAGACAGACGGAAAGACAGAAAGACGGACAGACTAGTAATAGGGCCGCTTTTACCCGTTGAGTACAGACTACAGAATCTTTTAAAACTCAATTCTATTGTTTTCCAAGTCTGCGGTGAATTACGGAAAATAATTATAAAGGTTTGGAGTTACACTGAAAGCCTTTTAGAACTCATAATTGATATCTGGTAATGAACCGGTAAAGGTATTAAGGAATTTAAAAGCATTTTGCTTTCTTTATCAACTCGGTAATCTAAAGCTCGTAATAGATTTATACTAATAATACACGCGGACGCAGTCCGGGGCAATAGCTAATATGTGATAATATTTTATTTATAATATTTAGGGGGCAAGCGAGTAGACGGGTTGCCTGATAGAATGGAACTGCCGTCGCCCTTGGACACTCGCGACATGCGAAGAGTCTTAAGTGTGTTTCCGGCCTTATATGAGGGAAAAGGGAATGGGAATAGGGATAGGGGATTAGGGAAGTATAATAGGGAATAAAATAGAGACTATGAAAATAAGAGGGGTCTAAAAATGATAAAATCTGTGTGACGTACTTTATGGATGGTCCCTAAGTCGGGTTTTCCTTTCTGACGCTATAGCTCCATAACGCACGAACCGATTTCGACAGTTTTGCAGTTTTGCAAAGGTCGTTGGAAAGGTCTCGGGCTCCGTGAAGCTTATGAAAAAAGACTATTCTGGAAAAAATTCTAAAGTAAAGCAGAAAAATAATTTTTAGATAGAAAAAAAATTTTTATCTTTATTATTTTCCTGCTGTTCTCTTCAAACTCATTTCATCTAATACGCGGACGGAATCGCGGGCAACGCCTAGTAGTGTGTAATAATCATTAATATTTTTATTATTATTCCGTCAAAAGTTTTGTCGATTTCAAATTTTAGAGACTTTTGCCAATATAATCTCAAAAAAAATATTTCGCGTCGTCTAGCCCTAGACATTATGACGTCTAGAATGTAGTGAAAATTACATTGGATAGCGTTTAAAATGGGTAAGATTAAAAATAATAACGATTGTTTTACTGTTTAAATTCAACATACGTACGAAATAGCGAATTAATTTTGTAAATGTGGAATTTCACGAATATTTCAAGCCAACAAGCTATATGTCCAAAAACAGAAAACCCGACTGCAGGAACCATTGCAATTTAAACATCAAGCTATGTATATTTCTAGAATGGCTATAAAACCCTTCATTTTGATAACCTACTCGACGTAAAAGGGCGAAAAAAATATTTAGCACCTAACTATTTTGTCTCCAAAATCCGCCATTTTGATTTTTAAATGACGTATAATATACCTACTGTCAATTGCGCTATCGAGACGAATCTAACGATACTGCATACGGTAATTCGTTTAAACCGTTAAGACTGCAGAGCGTGCCAAACAGTCATACATACATCCTCTCGAAAATATAACCCTCCTTTTGGCGCAGTCGGGTAAAAATAGCCAAATCGGTTCAGCCGTTTTCAAGCTAAGAGTAAAAATAATAACTTGCTTGTGAGACTTATAAAATTTTAAATTCTATTTTATTTATATTTTGAAAACTTTATCATCGCTATAATCTTGGCTAACCCAAAAAAGAAGAGAAATATAAATAAAAGTTTATTAAACAATTATAAACATTCGAAGGAAAAACATCATGACTAGAAGTACACATCGTATAAATAGGGTAAAATCAGTCCTCCTTGTCGGCCCAAATGCTATCTCCGTTCACTTCGGTGGTGCCTTTAATAAACTTCTGGACGGCCTGGGAGCTGTAGATGTAGACGGAGACGAGGGATCCTGCGCAGGCGCCGAGCCAGTAGACCAACGCGTGTTCGGACAAGGTGTGACCGTCGCAGCCAGCTTTTAATGATGTAGCCAGCACTGGGTTGAAGTAGCCGCCGGAGTAGTCGAATGCTGGAAGAAGACACAAAGATAAAAAAACAATCTAGACTAATATATACTGATATATAACTGTATGTCCTTGTAGCCTACTGATACCTACTAAAATCTTCTGACAGTGTTCGCATATCAGATATGCATTGAACTTCAGAACCTTTGCGTCGCTTTTATTTAATTTTCTTTCTCATATGCAATAAATTTCAAAAAAATAACTAAAATAAAATGAGAATTGATTACTTTTATACCTTTTCTTGTGGGTATTTTTTTCGTACCAGGCGTAGCCAAAATGTAATAACATAACTTAACGACAAGAAAGAAATAAAAATAAGTTATTCTCCTACGGCAACATACAGGAAACAAATAATATAAGATATGGAACAAATGGAAATGCAATATGATAATGAAGATACTAAAGATGTCCGACGTCTGGCGATAAAATTCTAAATTACTAATATCGAGAGGAACGAAATGAAAATATTAAGTATTGATGGCACTGCCAAGATTTCTGATTGATTCACAATTCACTGAAAGAGATGCAACATATAATGTATGTAGAATATAGAGATGCAACATAACTTCAGTATACATTCTTGTACAGTAATTGCTCTATTTTAATTCATTTTCATTTAAATGTTAATACAACTCGCAGCCGTAAATGGACAAAGATAACTAACACATAACGTAAGGGCAAACACAATAATTTATTTCTTTTTATTTAAGCGAACAAATCTTATTTTTAATATTATTTGACTAATATATCAGACTATACATCGGATTAATTTTTTTTATAATTTTGCCCATTATGAATCCTTTATTTGTGCGAAAAACGAAAATTTTAAAATCCTTATTTACCCGCTTCATCGACTTACATCTTCTACCATGAAAATGAATTTAAATGGAGTACTAATATGCAACATGCATTTAGGTACACATATTGCTAAATACGTCCCGAATCGCGCTTGCATTCTAATGCGTCTGACAAAACTAATTTGCAAATTTTGACCCCCTACTCAAAATTAGGGTGGGCGAAAGTGGGGAAGAAAAACCGAATGTTAGTAGTATATACTTGGTGTCAGGGTTTTTAAATGTTTTACAACTAAAACACTTCAAAGTAATAAACAGATTCACTTAACAAGGGTCCAAATTTACAGATAATTTAACAATTTGATTAGGCTATCTTTTAAAAACACTTTTTACACCACTTATCATTTGGTACCATTGCAAAGTTAAAATGTTTATTGGAAGAGAAATTAAAATAGTATCTTAAAATTTGAAAAAGTGAACATTATTAGTAATTTGGAGTACCTCAAGGATACAGCCTAGACCTAACCATGGTGCGCGTTAAACTATAGCATTAAAGTAAAATTATAATCGATGTTGACATATAATGGTCCTAAGGCAGAGATATATAATATGTGGCTTGTCGAATTTGTATCGTTTTAATAGCAGCGCGATTCGGTCGGTCGGTACCTTTTCCTAGGGGGATTTTGCACATGAAGAGCAAACTGTAGAGCGGAGAATCGTCTTTAAAGTGATACGTGTAAAAAGTGTCCTTGTACAGGACCCCTGCAAAAGCGAATCCGATTTTAATGCTAAAGCTCAATAATGTCAAATATTTTCTTAATTGACTAACGAAAACGCAAAGTTAGTGTCCAAGAGTAAGTAATAGTTGAAAGAGCCTGAAATCACTCTAATAACTGGCAAGAATTATATCGTACTGATTACTTAAGCAGTTATGTCAAGGCCGTACTAAAGCGACACGCCACGACGCAACACTTCAAGTTTCATAGGAATTATGTATATTCCATAGAACAACAGACATTTTAAGTTACATATAACTGACGTATACTCCATAACATAACAAACACTTGATGTTCCATAGAAGTGACCTATATTCCATAGAACAACATACACTTTAAGTTCCATAGGATTGAGGTATATTTACTTCGTCAGACACACGTTTATAAAACGTGAGTTCTATGGGACATCAAGTGTTACGTCGTTGTCGCGTAGCGTCACGTAGTGTAATCTTAACTTTTTAAGGGCATGTATTAAAAAAAAACCTAATGCATTAAAGCCCTTTATACCTACTTAAGAGGTCAAGTTCAATTAAGCGCGGCCCAATCAGACCTGTTCTTACCAGCAACAACAAGGGAAGTTCCGATAAAGGCGTCAATGGCAGTGGAAAATCTCGGGTTGAGGTCACCCAGGGCTTTGGAGGCGAGGCGGCAGAGACACGTCGCCACGCCTTCTACTATAGCACCGTATAGTACAGGCACCTGGAACACAAATAAACTTGCTTTATTGCGGACGGAGATGATGTCCCGCAATAAAAAATAAATATGGTCAAACATTAATTTCTTGTGATAATTTTTGTTCAAACAAAATATAATGTATTGCACAAAAAATTTTTGGGTAAACATTGTAACTAATAGTTTAAAAAACAATATTTCACATCAATCATATTAATTCATTCACTGTAACTCTAGTCCGAGGTTAAAACCCCCAGGTACTCCACTATATAGGTTGCTTCGTTAGGGCGTGAAGTAAGAACAAACAAACAAACTTGCTCTTTTATGATATTACTATGTAATATCGATGTAATTCTATTTGAATCTCACAACTTCATTTTACTGAAATTCTTACATCGCTTTGAATCGTACATTTTTTCGGGATATTAAGCTTTAACTTTAAGCTTCTGTATAATATTTAAAACCTTGACTTATAATAGTTATGTAACTTTGTTTTTCTATTTATTTTTATAATTATTTTACGAATAAGTTACAATAGATTGTAATATTTGCATTGACTTACAATTACTTATGTATTTAAAACAATTATTGTTTATTCAATTAGTTTTAAGACATATGATTGTTATTTTCCAACTTTTAGGTAAAAGATGGACCCGTGCGAGTTTCTTACGCCGGTTCTTCTCGCCGGGTTAGTT